>JADDOH010014418.1:0-28708 GCA_016648135.1 Agrypnia vestita | reverse complement strand
GGGCCACCCTCTTGGAGTGTTGACTGCGGCCACTCGGTTGCGGCCGCGGACGGTCCTTGCCTCGGACCGTTGTGAGAAAGGCCCCTTTCAGGGCCACCCTCCAGAAGTGTTGGCTGCGTCCTCTGACTGGCAGCCATCGCGCGGACCATGCGCGAGTAGTCCCGGCGCTGTTCATCCATGCGCCGGCGCTCGCGGCGAAGCTCCTCCCGAAGTCTCCGAACGGTGTCTTCGGTGATGACCGGCTGGATGACCGGCTAGATGCGCGGCTTCGGCGAGACTCGGGTCGAGATCGCTCCGATGCCACTGACTCCCCCCGTCGCTGGCTGCCGCTCTCCTGGTACTGGGCGTCGTCCTCCATGTACTGCGGCTCATCCCCAGCGTGCGACATCCTGGTTGGCTCTGGTGATGTGAAGCGAAGACCAGCAATCCGTCTCGACAGGACCAGCTTGTTCCGCACAGAACAGGCAACAAAGGTGCGGTCCGCTGATTCCGCTTCAGAAGCCTTCGGGATGTCTCACACAGCACGGGCGCACCGTGTGAGCAGCTGGAAAAAGAGCGATATTAGTACACGGGAATGTGCACCAGAGGCGACAGCAAAGGAATTTGCTTCGAGCAAAATGTCTAAACTCGACGAGGTCGTCGAGAATAATCGTCTTAAAAAAGACGGTTGAACTGCGAAGAAATACTTAGCTTGGCAAAATCCGCGCCAGCAATCAGCACTCCGCAGAAGCGGTAGGTACCGAGCGTGAACGTCCGCTCAGAGTCAGCACACCGCAGAAGCAGTAGGTACCGAGCGTGAATGTCCGCTCCGTATCAGCACACCGCAAGGCGATCGCCGCCGATAGCAAGTACCGGGCGTGAAGCGAGAGCGCTCGGCGTTAGCAGGCAGCAACAGCAGATCTTGATGACGTAGTTCGGCTCGAGCTTGAGAGCGAGCGATGTCAGCAGGCAGCAAAATCGTAGGAGGTAGTCGGGTAGGTAAATGAAACACACGTGAAGGGTTTGCCACGGCGTTTTAAACCAGACTGAACCAGACTGAGGGTCGGTCCGCCTTGAATGCGATATTTATACCCTCGGCCGGGACCAGGAGGCCCCGGCCTCGAAGCCAATTAAAACAAGTTACAGTTTGCATACAAATGGCGCTTTTCGGCCGCTTATTTCTACTACATATATTACAGTTTTTTAATTATTAAATTAAACGCACCTCCCCCGGAGGATTTACATATATGTCATTACATTGACTGCGTCTCAATAAACAGTCTGACATATTGCGTGGCAACCTTGAGACATTATTATTAAAGCAACAGTTAAAATATATCTCATTTTCTGGCCCGGCGGGCTATAAAATTTCAACAATTAAATCTCTTAAAAATCCAAATTAACTTTTAGGTTTAGTTTTTTGTGTCTATTATATAGAGTGCGTCGCAGCGCATCTGTTGATATATCACACTTTGTTGTAAGTCGCAGTTTACTATAGTTATGAATTTTTAAACTTTTCAACAAAAACTAATTTTGTAATTTATTCAAAATTATTTCCACATATGAGTGTGTATATTCTCTAGATAGGTCTTGATCCACTGATCATTATACAAAAAGAATTATCAAAATCGGACACCTCTGACGGAAGTTATTCCGGTTTGTGTGTTCATATGAGCTTTTGTATGGAAAAAACCCAGCCCAGTATGTCGCTCATAAGCGGCGGCTGGTTTTGTGTTGGTGGTGTCAGACTTATGTTTCCATATTAATGTGATTGTGATTCACTCATTAATAATGTATTTGAAAGAGTATTTAGATTTTTCCTTGCCATAAAAAATGTATGTTTTTTACCAATGATCTGTTGGCAATCTGTTATGCCATACAGTCAAACATTTATTGTGTCATCTGTAGACAACTTTTTATGTCTTACAGAGTGTGTGCATGTGTGTGACTCTACTACTTATCTTTTATAAGTGTTGAGACAACTTTAATGTTGCTTATCTGGCAAATATGATGATAATAGGGTACAAAGTGCGCCTTTTGCGCAAATAAAAACATCTCCCGCCCGCTCTTTTTATTAAAACAATGAAAATGCGGTATTTTATTACATAGAATTATGATTCAGGTCCATCTGAAATCAAAAAACCATTAATTTCCATCATATTAGAGAGCTCTGAAATGTTAAAAAATCTGAACATTAATATTTTCATATAATATTTTCAGCAAAAACATACACATTTCAGATCATGCACTCTAACGCATTTCCATTGTCATCAGCGGGATACGTTCTCATGGAGCTGAGGCTCCGCATTCGCTCATCCCCTCTCCCGGGTGCCGCCGCCTGACGCCGAGACACGTATAAGGACAACCACCGCGGCCGAGAACTCGCGCGCTGTCCTCGGCACGGTACCCATCCTCAACCGGGGCACGGCGATCGGCGTTGGCCCTGAAAGGGGCCTTTGCTCTGTTTCATTCACATGAGAAATTTCTATCATTTATATGACGTGATTACGTCAACTACAGAGCTCGAAAGTTCGGTTGCCTGACGGTAGGCGCAGGCAATGTCCTGTCCGTAACAGGAGTTATTATTTCTATTTTAGGCTTTAGAAGTATTGTTTCTAAGACATTCCATCGTCACGGGTGGGACATTTTACTAGTAAATTATCATAGATATGTCAAAATTTGACAACATTTGCAATTTGTAATATTTCTTTTTGAAGAAAGTATTTTTATTCTATTTTCTTATTCTATCTTCAATCAATAATTGAGCAACCAGAACATAAACGAAATGTTTTAGACAAACATTTGTTATAACTAAATGGATGTCTTTTTTTGTCCCACCCGTGACAGTAGAATGTATCAATATTATCTCCAAACAAAATAAAATAGGGTTTATGTTCTGTTGCTCAATTATTGACTGAAGATAGAATAAGTTGCTTTCTTTAAAAATAAATATTACAAATTGCTTATATGTTGTAAAATTTTAACATATCCTGACAATTTACTTTTTTTTTGTTTTCAATAACTTGCCTGGTGTTATGTGGTCATCTTGTCCTAGGACGAGTAGAATGCTAGTATATTAATTTATACGTATCATTTAAAATCTATATCTATAAAACTCAATGTCTGTCTGTCTGTTCTCTATACAAATGTACACCGTTTGTCCAAATCGCGGGTAACATAGGCGACATTCCCCCCTATTATTTTATCCCTTCCCCTGCCCCTGATATATTTTCGGTGCAAATCTTTACCGTTCGACCGATCGGACTCAAAATTTGCAAACATATTCTTTAGGACCCGGCGGGTAACATCGGTGAGATTTCCTCCCTCTCCTTTTACCCTTTCCCCTCCCCTGATATATTTTCGATGCAAATCTATACTGTTCGAATCAATGTTTCCCCCCACAAATTTATTTTCAATTTATTACTTAACCCGTGCACCGCCGGGTACGAACAGCTAGTGGATCTATAAAAGCGAAATTTGAATTTTGGAATAATACTGACACGCTTCATTATATTTAATAAATAAATAAATAAATAAATAAATAAATATAGCTTTATTCCAGAATGTGGGGAGGTTCGTGCAATCCCACACATTCCATATAAAAGAAAATACACACATTAAAAATATTATATAAAACAAAAGAGAAATAGTAAAATCATATAAAATAGAAGAGAAGTATTAAAAGTAATCAAAATAAATATATGGTAAAATATCGGCTTTAGCGAGCGATGGCAAGTCAATTATGCGGGGCCAGTATCTTTCTCCAGTGTGCATCGATGCTGGATGCTGGAGTAAGACGGGCTTCCAGGATAAGGATATTTCCGGAGCTGTATATCCTTTCCCTCATCCCAGCCACCCTGGATCTTATGAGGGCTGCAAAGTTGGGAACACGTCCCTCAGTGAACATACCGGAAGCGCTGCAATATCTGGGAAGGCCAAACATCATACGAAAGGCGTTGTTATATTGTATGCGAAGTCTTTCTATGCTGCTCTTTTTATAATTTGTCCACAGTTCACATGTATATAACGTCGCACAGAGGTTTTCACATATAATGAAGGTTTTCATAACGTTAGTGAAGGATAAAAATAAAAATATGTTTTAAGTACTTTATTATGCGGTGTATCGGTTCGTTGGTGAACCGAAGCGAGCGGTAGCTCAGGGTTGACCGGTCACGTGATCTGAGTGAGGTTTATTTTTAAAAATACTTATCAAAAACAAAGGCCAAAGACTTTCTTGCCGATGGGTCAATAAAGTTTATCGGCCGATTGTGAGGAAATGTTTTCGTCGTGATAACTTTTGAAAACCAGTTCCGTGACGACAATGAGAAATACGTTATTTTGTACCTACCTTGGGTCAGTGCTCGAAATGGAACGGAATAAGTTCGGAATGAAATCCGAATTAAAACGGAATTGGGATAAATGATAATTTATTCTATGTAATGAAGGAGATATAAGAAAATTACAAATTCAACAGAATAGAGCAAAGGGGATAATTCTACAGAGAAATAGATATTCCAAAATTAAAAAGATGCTCTCAAATTTAAATTGGATTAATATAAAACAAGGATTAAAATTAAATACAATGATATTCATTCACAAAATATTAAATGACAAAATACCAAAATATTTTAAAAAAAGGTCAAATATAATAACAAAATAAGTATTCCAAATAGAAAAAGGACAAACACACAAAACTGTATTTATTACAAGGGAATAAATGTGTATATTAGCCTGCCAGAAGGTGTGAGGAAGCTGAGCAGAATCGATATGTTCAAACAAGAATGTAAACGGCACATAACAATGGAAAATGTATGAAGAGGAATATAATATAATGTTTATAATATTAGCTAATAATAAACAACTATGTATCATTAACTAAATAAAGATATATAAATAAAAACAAAATAAAATAAGTTTTGGGTACCTTTGAAACTCTGTCAAACGTTTAATGGTTGCTTTTATTTTAAAATTTGTTAAGTGTTCGTGACGAAAAGCTTATTAATGTGGCACAGATAAGGCCAGATGTGTTTACGATACAAAATAAGATAAAACTATAACACGAAGAATTAATTAATCCCATCAAAAATGGCGGTACTTTGACATGTCAGTTCCTAAGGAATATGTATTTATTTCATCAAAAAATTCGGGGTGTGATATTACGTTTAATATCGCACCCCGAAATAATAAATAAATACTGGTCCTTGTATTGGTTTATTTTCGTAAACGTTGCAATGCATACATCTGCGTCCTGAAAGAAAAATCGCAGGTCCTGTTTGATTATAAAATATGATGCATCAAGCAAACAAATGTCTATTTTTTTTCATTATTTGTATTATGTGTATGCTGTATCAAGCAATCAAATGTCTATTTATGTCTAATAAACGCCGATTCATCGGCAGTGAAATCAAAATTTAACGTACCTAACACAATACACTTTGTAGCCGCACCATCAGTCGACGTGTTTTTCCTTACAGTGTCAAAGTTACAAACAAGGAGAAGTATAGAAAACATAGAAATATATTTTGGAGAGTCAGATTTCTAATTTAATTAGTCAATTAGTGAATTGTAAATAAACATTTGGTAGACCTCTTTTCATTTAAGAAAGAAAATCGAATTAGTATGTGTAGGCCGTGCGTACGACGCAAATTGTTCCGTTGTGTTGGTGTTTACACGCGTAAACATCAACACAACGAAATAATGTGCCTTGTACGCACGGCTTTCACACTAATTCGATTGTCCTTCTTATATGAAAAGAGGTCTAATAGACATCGCAAAGTTACCAACATTATTATAAATAAAGAAAGGCTCGTTTTTTTTTAAAAAAAACACGTAAGAATTTTCTCCCGCTTTCAAACTGTTGTTCCCTCTCTGTTTCGTCTCCAAAATATACACCGAACAATTTGGCAATATATTTTATATCTAAAATGTCTTAGTAATTTGAGTATTTCATACGTATATTTGTTTTTTGGAATTAATAAAGAATGTGTGTTTTATTTATTTTTAACGAGTACTCGAAATATATTATTATTTTATCAAGAAAGTCTTTGAAAAATAGAATGTTGAGAAAAATGTGTAACTATGCAATTTTTGTTTGTTTGAAAAATCAATAAAGTGACGGGTGTAAAAGGAAAATTATCAGAGGATTGGGCCTATTTTTCGCATCATATTTTGTCGTAGCTACGTCTTTTTATAGTCTCGTATTTCTTTTGATAGTTTTAATATAATTCTCCTTTGTAACCTGATCTACAGAAAAAAATTGCGTTTCAATCATCTTGAACGAAGTCAGAATCGGTGGTTTTAATAATTTTAAAATCCGATCTCGGGAAGATGTATTGTTAATCCGAAGATTGAACATATATTTCGTCTTGCCCGGGGTTGGACTGAACATTTTGGCTTCGAGCCGGACAGAAGTCCTTCGTTTGTGATTTTCAACTGGACAAACCGGGAAGAATAGGTTCGTCGCGTCGTTGAACATTTTCTTCTTTCCCGGGGTTGGAAAGAACATTGGTTCCTAGAACATTTTGTGAAAAACTCTCTAAATGCGAAAAGATGAACATGTTTTTACTAGTTGAATTACGTCTGAAAAATATTTTCAGTTTAGAGTTGGCATCGAATACTGTACCCATGTCTCACGAACTGTTCGCTTTCCGTTTTCCCACTAAGACAAACGCTCCTTACTGTCCATTTTGAGCCCTGTATGGTATCAATCTTATATTGCGGTGTATTTAAAAGTTTCGCAATCCCAAACCAGATTCCGGTAGAACTCTCGTAAGGCAGCAGCAAGCGGTTCTGCGAACCAGTTCCAAACTCGACAACACTATTCGAATAGGTGCACTACTAGCACCATTACTAAACATATCCCGGAAGGGTAGAGAGCCAAAGTGGAGACCAAATTGACACCTTAGAGGTCAGTACACATGTGGAAAGTCATACATATTTGTGGTAGTACCCGTGCGCCGAGACAGCGAGAGCCATTGCACTTTTGTTTACGTTTACGTAAGCAAACTGCGGTGTCTGTAAATAAACGGGAACAGAGAAATTTGCTCTAGGGAGACAGAATAACGAAGCCACGTTTTCAGTCGGCTCTTCACCGTAACATCTGGCGGACCTAGTTTCTTTGTTCCTCATTTTATTTACTACACTTTATTACTGTACTTGTACACTTTCACTTGGTCCCTTGCACTTAAACTGTAGCATTTCTTGTGTTCCAATGATGAGTGATGCGAGAGAGGATATGTTAGATGAACTGGAAGGTATGGGACATCGGACCGCAAGGAATGATGATCTTATAAAACGTGGAAGCAACCTCGGACTCTTTCGGGAATTTGCTAGGGCGTGGATGTCGCGCTGGGTTGAGCTCCGTGGATGACTTCGTTGCGACTGTGGATTCGCAGAGCGTCTAGAACTGAACTCAAATGTTAAATTGTATTGTCCTTCCCGTAAGGGAGCGTCCTATCTCCATTCTTATACCCCCACTCATTGTCCCTCTCCTAACCCATATTCTTCCTCACACCTGCCAGCTCGTATATTATGTTTTTTATTTGTTTTCTATCTATATACTATGTTTTCACTTTTTACTTGCTACTACTGTGCTTTTGCCTTTGCTTAATTTATGTATACTTGTATTTCTTATGTATTTCCTGATATTAATAAAGACGAGAATGTTGGGTGTGGAGGGGACAGTGAATGGATTTTGCGGCCTGAACCATACGGTGTCCGCCCTTTACACGGCACCGTAGGAGGAAGGCCTTTAGAGTAAAAAAATGTCAACCTGGAGACGAATGAGCAGGACTGATATGGAAGCCATTGGCTCATAAAGCAGTCCTGGGTAAGCGGTGGGTACTATTCACTGTAGCTTTTCTTGTATATATGTAACTTGCAATTCCCACTTAATGGATAAAAAGTATGTTCCAATTGTCATTTATCCCTGCGCCTTGGAGGCAGAGAAGATGTTTTGAGTGGACGCCTCCTCGCATTCCCATGAGTCTCAGCGGAGCGTGAGTACGGCCACTTAAGCATTAAAAAATGCCGAACATGGGTGGCGAAAGGATATGGGAGCGGCCCCGGATGTTTGGTGGGTCTCTCTTCTAATGGTCTCGGAGCACATCTCCTGTTGAGGAATAAACATTAACAATCTATCACTCTTTCTTCCCCGTAGTTTTCTGGGATATTCTTAGAGAGTTATAAACTCTTTGTTGCAGATTATCGAAATACAGTGAAAACAACAGAGTATAAAATTGCACAGAGATAAACAAAACCCCTTCTTTAGATGAAAATATTGGGTCACAGCAGAAGCACGTCCCTCCTCGCGTATATTTAAGACAAATTAATACTGCATTCAAAGTATTTACTCTTGTATAATTAAATCCCCTAGTTAACAAACGTATTTTTTACAGAAGACGTTGTTTTTTTTTTTAATTTTCGTTCCAAACCGAATCTCTTCAAGTAAAAAGTTTTTTTTCTTTCTCATAATTGTTTCAAGATTTACGAGCTCGTAGTACTTTTTTAAGCAAATCAAAGGTATCGGAACCAGCCGTAGAACCAGAAAGCTTTCCAAAAAATTTACGTTATTTCATGTATATATATGCAGTGGTGAAGGCTAAACGATGTAGCAATCTATCTAGAAAAAGACCAAGAAGTGTTGCGAACCATCACGATAAGAAAGTTCGAGTGTCTCGGACGTGTTATGAGAGGACCAAACTATAGTCTATTGTCTAAACTATAGACTATACTTTGGTTTAAAAGAAGCGCATCTTATGGCTGCGTAACTTGACTGAGTTGATGCTGTGATCGCCGGCCTTCGATAAGAGATGGCGCCACAAGAAGAAAAGGCACCCTTTAAATTATTTTTGTTCAAAAGTACTTACATCAAAATTTTACATAAGTATCAATATTTTACATAAGTTTTGATTGTTCTTTTTGGCATATTTTTATGAATGTGACATTAGTGGCATTTTATAATCCCAGAACTGACACCGGAATCCCGGGATCATCGAATCCTGAAATCTCAGGATAGCAGACATTCCTCCGGCGTTCGAAAGACGTGTCCAAGCCACCTCAATTGAGTTTTTTCTTTACGCGGAAGTAGGTCTTATTACCTAAGATCTTTCTTATTATGATACTCGGTCTACAATTTTTTTTTTTTTTTTTCTTTACAATTTACAATTCTTTACGTTTCCCCCCCATGATATAAGCATGTTTTTTTTTAAGTTTCATTTTTATACAAATAGTTGTTCTTTGAATAGTTGAATAGTTGAACTTGTATTAAAATTGCAAAAGTGCATCGACGATAATGGTCAATATTTCATTTAATTAAATATATACTTTTCATTAGAAAATTGTTTGAAGTTTTCCCTATAAAATGGCAATTTCATAATATTATGAGGATTTTTTATCAACTTACCCATGACAAATGTTTCTCCGAGGAAAATGAATCGAAAACTGAAACGATTTTCCTAAGATATCATCGTAAATAATAATCGATGAGTTCACTGCTGATATGATGAAATTACACATACATAATAATAATAAAAACGAACAACGACATTATCCTCATGTATCGTAAAGTCACACAACGCAAGGTATTCTAACATTCTATGTATTTAAATCGCCTTAACATTGGGTGTAAAACATAGTATTATTACTATATTGATTATATAGGTTTAATTTTCAATTTCAATTTATTTTGTAATTGTTATAAATAAGTTAGAAATATATAAACATATATAAACAAAAACAATTATTTAACATATATAAAATCATTCACATCAATGGTGTAGGAGAATCCTGCTTCGGAAAACCCTCTCAGAGACATGGAACAGATCAATGTCCAGAGTAATATTGTTCAGCATAGCAGTAGCTCTTCCAACAGGCATAACCATTGGCAGGTCGTATATTGGAACGTGAAACAATTTATGCCGACGCTGTCTTAGGTAATCATCGGGAACATACAAACATAATTTCAGGATTATCGATCATACCGCGCAACAATCGATAAAAATGCGTAATCAGATACACATTCCTTCTAGTCTCTAAACTATTGTAGCCAAGCATACCCTGGAGGAACTCGGTTGGGTAAAGCCAAGGATAATTAATGCCCGTACTCTCTCATGTAGAGATATCTTAGAAACTTTTTTGTACTTTCTCTACCATTAGTGAGTACTTAACCTCATGTGGCCCCCAAATCATCGAGCCACTCTCGAGTCTACTTCGCACCAAGGAGTTGTAAAGAGTTCTCAGTATTCGGGTATTTTCGAAAACCCTGGCTGTACGCAGAACAAATATAATATTTGATAAAAAATATTGTAAATATAATAGATTAATTGAATTAAAATAAAACACAAATTACTTTGTTTTCACCACTTTATTAGATTAAAAAATCTACATGTTTCGAAAACAATGTTCTCTTCCTCAGGATTATTGTGGGAGTACACAATAATCCTGAGGAAGAGAACATTGTTCTCGAAACATGTAGATTTTTTAATCTAATAAAGTGGTGAAAACAAATTAATTTGTGTTTTATTTTAATAATGACACCACAAAGTTCAAGCCTTCATACAGAAGAAGAAAAAATATTCTTCGAACAATTAATTGAATAACCACAAAGTAAGAGCAAAATACAATAGCAAAAAATGTTGTAAATTAAAAAACATTTATCTTCTGATTTAATGAATAATATTGTCCATTATCAACCTAAACGAAATCTTCCTGCGGAATAATTGAGCGCTGTATTCGCTTCGCTCGCCCCACAAAAAATTGCAGAATGTTCATTGGCTTTTGTCGCTTTTCAAAAACTTTTTTCAAGTAGTAGGCACTCGATTGGCTGGATAACGCGCGCTCTCGTATTTCCGAGTATTAAAATTATATAAATATTAAAGCCTTGTAAAGTCCGCAATGTAATTAATATAATAATATTGTTATTTACAATATATAAGTGATCAGGCGAGCAGCGCGTCTCAAGACGTGACCGATTCCGAGAATAGTAATACAATCGATATTGAATAATAAATCATGCTGAAAACTGCCATTTTTTTTTGTTCCTAGTGTTCCTCGAACCGAGTCGTGACTTCTCTCATATCTCTCAGCTTGAATCTCTTCAGATTTCGTTGCTGAGAGCAAAACAAGCCACTTCGAAATGCATAACTAATTAGCAAACATCGTAAATACATGTACAGCGGTGAAGGAGTTTTCTTCTTAAACGGATAAAAAATCTAAAATACACTGTACTCAAAACAGTACTCACGTACCGAATTTAATTTTGCTTAAACAGTGAGGAGATAGTTCAATAAATATAATAAGACAGTATGAATTTGATCACAATTATATTTTGAAAATTACATCAGAAAATATAAAGCGCCCGGAGCGTATGCATTTTTCGTAACACATTTTCAACAACTTGATCTCTTCCCCTATATAAACTGCTATTGCTACAATTAAATATGATTTGATTGGTGAATCATGACTTCATGGTGTGAAAATTTTCTTGAAGCGCGCGCATTTCGTTGTAAAGAAGTATCATTATCATCATTCTTGGCACTACAACCCTTGGTGGGTCTTGGCCTCCTCGATAATTTTCCTTCACTCATCTCGGTCTAGTGCCAACTCTCTCCAGTTTCGAAGCTCTAAGGCAGAGATATCTTTGAGGACGTTGTCACTCCATCTTAATTTTGGCCTTCCTAAGCTCCTTGTAAAGAAGTATACCAACCTTAAAAATATTTTCTTTAATAAGATAAGCATCTTTATTTATTAAACTATGAAGACTTCGATGATTGGGCCATGTGCAGAGAATAACTGAATAGCATTTAGCGAAGGTTAAGGCGAATTGACAATGTCTTCGGTTATTAAAGAGTTAAGGTTGTTATTACGGTCGTTAGACATATTTAACTGTAACTGGTTGCGGATATTTTATACGAACGCACTCGACGTTTCGTTGAATTCTTATTAAACGTCATCAGGAGGACGACCTTTATCCGACGACTCCAATATATCGGTAATCTGCGAACATGCATCCAAAGGGAATCTCTGTCACTTCATCAGATTTGACAAGACGAAAATCTTATCAACAGAACCGCACCTCATACCCAAATTAGTGAGGGAGTCCATTGAAATATACAAACATCCCAATTTCAATAGAGATGACAGTTACAAACTATCAAGTATTAGGAGCCCCGTTCTAACGACACTAATTCAACCCTTGAGAGACGTCGCAGTAAAGTCCGCCGACGTAACTAGTACATATTGCACACTGGCGACCTCTATTGTAGAAGAAGTGAACACTCCACAACAAAGTGCACATAATTTACGCCCTCGAAAGTAGTAATCAGTCCGCCCTCTACCTCCGCGGGTAAAGGTCGTCCTCCTGATGAGGTTGAATAAGAATTCAACGAAACTCAGAGAATAGTTTCTCGGAAAAACATACGGTTCATATAAAATATACGCAACCAGTTACAGTTAAAAATGTCTTCAGTAACATACGTACATATCTGATTTAGATATCCATTACGGAACATTCCCCAGGGGTTATCGAGCCAATAGTGATGTGATGACTACCCCTCGTTAGCAATACGGACCATCAGGTCTAAGGCCGACTTCTCTCCATGCCAGTGGTTCCCAAAGTTGTCAGGTCCGCGACCAAAAAAAATGATTTTCAGGACTCCACTTCCTGCTTAAAATTTTCCCAATACATTTTGTAACTATACGAAGGACTATTCAATTAAGAAAAAAAGAAAAACGTCCAAATATAATCGAATTTTTTAACTACGAAAAATATTAACATGTGATATTTTAATGGGATGCATTTGTTGCCTATTTCGTGTCATAATAGCATTAGAATCGACTTCGAGTTTAGTCACTTTTAATCGTAGTGAATTCGGTACGTCTAATTTATTTATGTATTTAGTCTTAATAGAAACCATGGACAAGAAAATCCCACTTCACATAAGTATGAGGTAATAATCATAAGTATAAGGGAAGGAGTACTTTCATGTATTCGTCAGACAGGCAGAGATAAGTGTCAGCAACTTTATCATTATCAGCAACATTATCATTCATGCTCTAATATTATGCACCACGTACACCTGTCCCCAAACACAAGTTTGAACATTTGTGGGACAGTTAAACACGTATTAAAAAATGTAATATTTCACTGTCACTATAACATGTATGTATTTATTTTATTTTCAATAAAAAAAGCCAGAATTTGCTTACCGCTTGCGATTAAAAATATTTTTAGCGACGTATCTTCTGATAAACCAATAAGCTCTTCACTCGCTTTTGCTGACATTTCAGTTGGTGTGTTGTCTTGAAATGTATTGCAAATCCAGTTAATCCAGTCGAACTTTTTCATCTCTTCTTCGAAGTAGGCGTTTTAGTTATTTTTCAACTCTGTTAAATGAGTAAAAAATTGCAGACACTACATTGATATCTGGATGGACTTCGTTATCTATAATAAATACGACACGACCCGGATGAGACATGTTGTATGGTTTTGCGATTGCTATCCACCTAATATCTGCATAGTTTGGGAAATATTGCTCTAGGCATTCCAGTTTTATTTCGTCCCACCCGCTAAAGTGTAATCCTTTTGCATCCTTTCTCATAATTCCAGGCCACAAGCGTGGGCGACCAAGGAAGAGGTCTCTTGTCCTTTGGAATTCCCTTACACACCACTCTAAATTCTATTTATAAATATGCACTCCCACATTAAAATTCGTAACTATAAATGATTAATACGCATAAATATTTTTAAAGTACACAATTTTTTATATTATCACGATGTGGTTTTACCAGGATTGTTCCAGTGGTAAGGAACTTTGAACAATTTGAAGCTGTGGATTATATTGGGACATTTATTTTTTAATATCCACAATAGCTTATTTTGAAAAAAATATACTTGTAGTATTGATGTACTGACGCAATATTTCAACCGTCTTTGATTTAAAAAATTCTTCTCTATAATTTCAATCGGTACTTCAATTCACAAAACATCTTCATCGAATTTTCCTAATAAATTCGCGAGATTTACGGCTATTGAGTATTTTTAAATAAATTATTCAACATTCAAATTTTTTTTTTCTTTCTTTAAACATCACTCTTATTTATGCAACTACTTATACATAGTGTAGAGGACAAGGAAAAAATAATAAGTTATTATCATAAATAATTATGAATATATAAACCTACAAAGCCATTTTTCTAGATTTGATAGTTGAGGACGTTCTTGGTCTAGTAGTTAAGAAAACACTTGTGATCCAGTGATCCGGTGGTCGCGGGTTCGAACCTCATTTCAGACCCATAAGTTAGACCTACTTTTCATAGCACAGGCGTTTAGCTTAGTTTGAAAATAGTATGTATATATAGAAAATGTATTCAAAAAGGTTCAGTAGATGAATCTATTACAACTTAAAGCCATGTATTCACTAGGGGACAAATCGCGAAACATTCCGCTCGACATGTCGCATCAACATCTACGCTCATGTTTCGGGGACAATGACGCGGTCAATTGACGTGTACACACCGGGACTCGCATATCTTGTCGCGGAAATGTCATCGATGAGGTTATGGATGACAGCTGCGGTATCTCATTTGGCAAAAACGGGGTTCCGCGCAATTCGAAATGTTTTTTTGGGTCGCAATTTCAAATTAACGAGGTTTTACTGTAGTAAATTGAATATTATTAAAAACAAGGTCCTTTTTGCAAATAATTATTGTTTTCCAGACGTCACGGAAATATATCGCCCTATGAGGTTATGATGATAGCCGCGTATCTGTTTATGTTAATGAGTTTATCGAAAAGTAAGAGGAGAAAAAAGAGGAGAATGCGAAATTATTAACTGCAAAGAGAAAGAAGGACGGACATTCTATGCGATCTTCGATCGATACAGCTCGATAAGTTCGAGAACGATTTCGTTTCCCCGCATTGTCATCTTGACAGATACAGCGCATGCGTATTCACTTGTAAACATACCACGTGGTACTGACGCTCCGCGGAATGTTGCAGTGAGTACGCTCGGGTACCGTGCGCATGGCAACGTTGCCACGGCACGTAGAAATGCCGCGCTATGTTGTGCGCGAGGTCGCGGAACAGTGCACGACGTTGCAACGTCACGTAGACTATATGCTGCGCATGCTGTTGAGGGACAATTTGTCCCCTAGTGAATACATGGCTTAATGATTGATATTTATTATATACCTAAACTCGTAGTGTAGCTCTAACATCTGTACATGACCAGGTATATAGAGTGGTCAAGTCTCAAATGTTTGACGATATTCCACAATAGAGAAAATTATATACACATGTTTTAGGGAAATCATATTTTTATTGTGAAGTTAAAATTACGCGTTCTTTGATATTTCAAAAATAAACACGTAAAATGAATTACTTAAGGCCGGTTATACGAGTATCAACTTTGTTTATAGTAAAAGTTCATTTAAAGCATAGAATCGCGTTTTATAGAAACGAAGCAACCCTTTTTCGTAAAAATCTATCATTTAAACGAACCATTACCATAAACCAAGTTGATAGAACCGGCTCTAAGAAAGATATATGGAAAATATTTAGTTTCGACTGTGTCTGAAACCCGAAACATTATCGAGAATGTTTACCACCATGCCATTTAATTTCAATTTGCCTTGAAAGGTTCAAACCAGGTTTTTCTGCTACTACGATATCTCTGAATCGTGCGTGGGATGCGGGAATTTTTTTCCCCGTGTCCATATACAGGCTTGAGGATGACATCACGGTGGAGGGATGTTGAATTCTGAAATACTGGAAGACTTCATTTAAAATATTGTAACGAGGCTAAAAAAGAATCAAGCACTCATGTCATATGACAGTTGAAGACCCCATGGCAAGAAGTTGTTAACTAACACTCATGTCATATGACAGTTGAAGACCCCATGGCAAGAAGTTGTTAACTAACATTCAAGTCATTTTGAGATAATTGGACATTTGCATTAAGTCTTTGAAAAATATGTTTTATTGCTAATTCAAGATTAATTTTTATTGATTTATGTCACTAAAATATCAAAAAAGTATTTACAAAGTAGAAAAAAACGCATTTATGCACAAAAAAATTAAAATATACTAATTTTCCCTAAAAAGTGTAGTTAATAACCATTTTTTCGCCTCTGGCACTCATTTTTTCATTTTTAATAGAATAACACCTTTTTAAAATTGGTAAAACACGAACATCAAACAACCCTTGAAATGCTATCCGTTTTTACCATCCATTATCCAAAATTACAAAATACCTTTCATGTTAATTAATAATACAAAACATGGTATGTGCCATTTAAAATTATTGAAAAATAATATATAAGTACATAATATTATAATAGTCTTCAAATAAAAACAAATTTACGACAGTACTGCCAGAGTAAAATTTATTTTAACCATAAATATTCCAATCAAATTAAAAGGCGTGTTCATTTCAGAATGATGGCATGAACATGTTATTATTGAAGATAACGTGTTCTTCCCATTAGTAACTGATTTGATTTTTATGAAAAAGTGTAGTCAACATGTTCATCCCTATGATTTGAACATGTTCTAAATATTTTTAAGTTTTGAACTTACCTCCAATGGAAAGAGCGTATAATATTTAGTTTAGACGGCTTATTAACTTGACAAAAATGTTAGTTAACAACTTTTTGCCATGGGGTCTTCAATTGTTTGAAATGATCCCAACACTGTCGAAGATTCCAGAACGACCTAGCGCAATCTACGGCTTTCCGGAAGCAGTGAATGGAGACCCACCGCATTCCCAGGACCGTTATATGAGCTGAAGGCTTCCATATCAGTCCTACTCTTACGTCGCCAGGTTGACATTTTTTTCATGGTTTTTAATTTTGATCAGGCCGCAAAATCCATTCACTGTCCATCACACCAGATCAACATCCTGAACATTATTGAAATACAAATTATAGTAGTAGCATAATACATAGTGAATATAATGAGAAATACAAGTTTTCGGGAGGCATCGAGAAACATCTATAAAAGCCTGGAAGCCACGAGAAAGTTGTCGTAAACACTAGCCTAGAAGGCTCGATATCAGCATCAGCCAATATAAATAGGACCGCTCACGGGAGTAACGGGTTGTTGTTTTTAGCACGCTTGACAGCGATAATACAAGCGAAGGCAGCCGCGAGCTGCCGGCCAGGGTGGCCGAGCGAGCGGTAATTCGACAGCGAATAATCTGTAAATTCTTACGTAGCGAAATAAACCGAAGCGAAAAAATAATACGTGCGGAGATTGGATGGAATGTTTTAGTGAATTGTGAATAAAGTGTTAAAGCGATTATAAAATGTCTATTTATGAGTGATTAATTTACGAAATAGTTTAATTTAGATAATAGCGTTAAGTTAAATAGTGTTAAGTGACTTTGTACGTTTGATTAATTATTAAATACGTAAATAATTTCCAACGTTTTCATTACTTCCTCCCGCAGTCATAACACGTGACAATATAATTTTTATCACTACTATAGGAGCAACCCCTCTCATCATCAGGTATACACAGAAATTGTCAAATTATTCGATTAGTAAATTTAATCACATTTCAAACATTTCTCCGATCCTAGACTTGTTTCCGTTAATGACCAAAAAACCTCCCCACTACGCGGCTCCCTGCCCTACCTGAATAGATTGACAAAATTCTGTGTTTAAGATAGTTGTCAATTATACCTGATGATGAGACAACCTGCTCCTCTCGCAACTATAGTAGTGTTAAATAGCTAAAATATTAGGGCGTATTTCGAAAATGGCTTTGTTGGGATCATAAGATTACTATCCCAACACTTAATAGACGAGAATAAAAATAAACAAGACGAACGTAACTTCGATGTTCATCGTACTTAAATAAGGAAATAATAAATTATTGGTTCATGATATAACCAATAATTATATATGGTATTTTGGTATGGGGAAAAACATTTCAAACAAGCATAAAACAAATAGTTAACCTATAAAAGATAATAATTAAATGCATCTTACCTAGTAGTACAGTAAAGTATATAAAAAACAAAGGAAAATATATTTTTTCGGAAATAAAGTTAATGAATATTAATAAGTTTCACTGTAATTTCGGATATTTTATAAGCACCGTATGTATTACCGAGAAGCGAATCTCGACGTTTCGTTGGATACTTGGATATCCAACGTCATCAGGAGGACGACCTTTACCCGCGGAGGTGGAGGTCGGACTGATTAGGTGCTGCTTTCTAGGGCGTAAATTGTATGCACTTTTTTTTAAATTTTATTTTTATTTTTTTTATTTGTATGCACTTTGTTGTGGAGTGTTCTCTTCTTCTACAATACAAAAAATAACAACCTTAACTCTTTATTAATAAGTTATTTAAATAGATTTTTTTTTACATTTTACAATACATATTTATACTGAGTAACTACTATAATGATGACCATAAAACACTTGTAATGAATACGTATAATACGAGACAAATGTCACTTGGAAAATATATTGTAACGAGATGCAACTATTATTATGGAGAAAGAACATTACAAGTGAAAATACCAACGGTTTTCAACGGTATGTCCTCCAACTTGTTTGGGTTGGATTTACAAGCAAAGGTAAAAGTGGCATGCAGAGAGTTTATTATGAACAATAGTGAACTGTCTGCATGTAACTATTTTTACTCACTTTATATTAATTCGTGGCGTCTGCTTGCTCGCCGTCAACAAAAATTTGGATCGATTTTGGACCCTTTTCCCGTGATCCAATCGAGCTGAAACTTGGCAAGCAGACTCGTGGCGACGATGAAGAAGATCTATCAAATTTTCGTTAAAAAAATCAATAATTATAGTATAATTTCGGACTTTTAGGAATTTTATTGGTTTTTTCAAATTGGAATCATTAGAAAAGTTTGATTACGGCGGCCCGATAACGTCGCGGAATATTTTCTAAATTTGAATTACTCCGTCGGTATAATAGGTACATTACTACGATTTCGAAATTTTACAAAACAATTGGTTCAGAGATGACAGCAAAATTGGGTTATTGTATATATATTGTACACATATATATACAATATTTTCCAAGATATTTTCGCGCGGCTATGCGTCTTCCCTAACCAAGCGCTCACTCTAGAATAAAGGTGCTTATTACTGGCATGCTCATTAGCATGCTCAAAACTAGCATGCCCTAACAACTGTACACACTAGCTCATTATTAGCATGCTTATTCTAAGCATGCTCATAAATAAGCATGCTTAAAGCTAACAATCAAACGCACATTTTTATTAGTGGCCTGCTTTTGTCATAGAATAGAGAGGAACTCTAGTTCAAAATGGAAACTGCAAACTGAAATAGAAAATTCAAGTGAACCAATAAATCAAAATATTTTTCATTTTAGTTTTTATAATTTTTATTGTAAGATTTGAATCATTCATGTCTTTCATACACATTATTTCTTGCTTTATTATTTTTACATAGCGGTGACCGAGTATTCCACAGACATTCGTGATTCCTATAATAAGTCACGAAAAGTAATGTTTTATCATCTCCCTATCGCGCCATATTTGTTTCATCTGTCGCGGACTGAAAAGATCGCATTGCCGCGAATGACATAAGCATGCTCATAATAAGCAAGCCTGTTCACACATGCTCATAAGATACTCCTTCCCACGGTGAAAGACATTAGCATGCTCATAAATTAACCGGCTGTTGATTTTTGAGCATGCCACTAATGAGCTTGCTTATTACTAACAATGTGCGTACACACATGCCATAGTAAGCAAGGGCTAAAGAAGGTCAATACTGCGCATGCTCACGTGCCACTAATAAGCATGTGTATCAGTACCTTAACGCTTCTCGTTTCGTACGTTCCCGCGGTCGCGTACGGTCCAGCATCGTCCATCCTGCTCGCACACACACTTCCATATACAACGAGATACATTACACTATCATTGCACTTAGCAAAAATATTGTCACCGGACGTGGCTGTGGGAGGCAAATGAAGACATTGGAAATTAATTATTTTAACAAAGTCGCAAAGCCACTGGGCACGAATTAAATTAAAACACTATTGTTTAATTCATTCATGCAATTAAGCACTCGTCTGTGAAACACTTTACTATCGCTTGCTAGAATATTCTGTTTGATTCTCGCACGTAAGAACTTCGCCCGATATCTGTTGCTTCGATTAATCTCCGCGATGGTAACACTGCGGTCTTTACTTTTTTCTTTTCCTTGTATTTCTCTGATTTTGGTTATATTTTATTATTTACTTGTGATGTGAGTGTTTTCGCGTCGTCAGCGGTGTAGCGAGGAAACTGCTTTAGCATTAAAACAATGTCAAACTGAATGGCGAAGGTGTAGTGCCATCACGGGAGCTTTTGCTCGTAGGACGGCCCTGAAACCTGCGGCGGGTCCCACTTCACTGCGGTCACTACGGCTTTATCGCTGATTGAATAGCGTTGGTTAAACGTCCAAACAATTATGATCTCTGCGCGGCACTGGCTCCGCCTTTTATACGAAGTACGCTGGTTTTTCGAACCTTCGAGACTAACACATTGCTAGTGTTTGCGAGCATGTCCCTCTTGCTTCCAGATTGCTCTAGACGTTTCCCGTAGGGCGTCCCTGAATGTTATGGAATGTTCGAGAGACTTCGATCGTGTTGTTTTCCTCAAGAGGCTCTGACAGCTCGCATCATCTCGTTACAATATAAAAAGATTTTTATGTTTTTTTTTATAACAATACTAGCTAGTCGTATCCGGCGTTGCACGGGTTAAAGGTTAAGTAAAAAATAATTTTGTGAGGGGAAAGAAAGGTTCCATTGTTTTGCAGCCTCTAAAAAAACTTATCGTGTTTCTACAATGAATCCACTATATTTTAGATTTGTGAAAGTATATTGACATAGTGTTTAATATTTTTATGCAATATTAATGATTGTTGTGATGATATGAACGATAAGCTCGGAAGTATCAAAATTCAAAATTAATCATATACAGCAGTATACATAAATGTCCTTATTTTAAAATATCGCGCTATGATTGGCTGCACTTTCTCATCGGTTCAAACGTTTTATTAAGCATAGAAAACCGAATGTAATCAAAAAATTTGAATTCGGAAAACGTTATGTCAAAATATTTATCAATATTGAAAGGGTACAGGAGATTTCAAATTTTGGACAATCGAACATTTGCATTTTTATTTATATTAATAAGTTGTAGGAATGTAAAACTAAAGTAGGTATACAAAAACATCTGCATATTTAAATGCAACATTATGCCAAAATTTCAAAGCAATCGATGAAGAACTTTGAGAGTTTAGCGAATTTGCACAAACGAACATTTAGATTTTTATTCATGTGGATTGTATTTTCAGGATATCTAACTATAGTTTTGAACCTGCGCCCTCTGCTAACCACACACGTTTCGTGCGCAACCCTTTACACATAACCTGTTGCTGGTGCTCGGTACACGGATGAGCGCCATTTTTTATTTCGCTTCAGAACTGGTTAATCCGGGTGATTCCCCGAAGCGAGCAGCTTCTCAAGGACGGCTCTCGACGCGTGTTGGATAATGATGGAAGACTGCAAAAAACTCAGCAAACACGTAACGAGCACCGTCTAGTCTGTATTATTCTATGTATTTAATATTTTTTGTGAACTTGTAAAGCTCGATTTTTTCGTTGCTGTAAATCGTGTGTGCTTATATATAAAAAAAAATGTTTTCCGTGTGCTGCCAGGAACGTTAAACTTGTTTTATACAGAGTGCCTCATATCTGGTGTGAAAAACTTCGAGTCTTCTTCATCGAATTTTGAAAATGAAATACCGACAGTTAGCGACATCATCTGGCTTGTCTCTTGTAAAAGGTTAGACTATCATAAAAGTAATTTAAATCATTGTAACGTATCTGCGTGACGTCTCCGATGAACGAGAGTGACAGACGGCCTGGAAGAAAGAGAGAGCGAATGTTATACAGACCCGCCACGTACACATTGTACAATATTTGCTATTCCGAATTATTGTCGCGTGAACCTTTTGTAAACCAAATAAACATCAAGACATAGCCATTGTATTTCGTTGGACTCCCGCGGCATAGAGTTTCCCCGCCTGACACAAGGGAGGGGATATTACAACTGGTGCAGTCGATTACAAATGCATTGCAATAATAATCTTCGGCGCTACATCCCTGGGTGGGACTTAAAGATTAAGGTACGCCTTAAAGGCGTAATTTTTTGTACAAAATAACAGTCTTAAGTCGTACCTTAGCCTTTACATAATCTATGTATTGACTCTAAATTCCACC
This sequence comes from Agrypnia vestita, assembly GCA_016648135.1. NCBI lineage: Eukaryota > Metazoa > Arthropoda > Insecta > Trichoptera > Phryganeidae > Agrypnia > Agrypnia vestita. The sequence goes on along the minus strand of JADDOH010014418.1, from coordinate 6,463 downwards.
TTACCAGCGGCCACGTTCCTTCAATCGACTGTGCCTAGGCATGTTGAGGTCCTTTTCGGCACAGTCCATCCAACATCCATCCAGGGGAATTTTTAATATTTGATTAAACTAATTTTCTTTATCTTTTTAAATTTATAATGATATATTTAATATATCTTTAATTCCCCACTGCAGAGGCTTCCTAGACTAGCAAACAGATTCGAGCAACTGGACGTCTTTGCCATTAACTGTATATTATTCAAACATATACCTATTAAAAGGTGTATTGAAAGATTACTAGTATTTGTCGAATTGGACTTAAATATTAGGTCCTTACATATGAAATTGGCGTTTTGCCGTACTGGCAAATTTAATCTCAAATATCTTCTCTTTGGTTAGGAATTCCAAATCCAAATTTATACAGCTATTTACTCATGTATTTGTGTTTTGAAAATTATAATTCATTTGTTTTTTCCTCAATTGTTTTTTTCTTTGCGTCACTCAGTTTACAAAATGAAAAACTTGAAATATCGCGTTATTAACGAGTACGAGTTCCACCGTGGCACCAGTGCTGCAGAAACGGCTCGAAGGATTAATGATGTGTATGGCGACGGTGCCGCAAAAGAAAACACAGTGCGTTTTTGGTTCCAACGTTTTCGTTCTGGAAATTTCGACCTGCAGAACAAGCCCCGTGGACGGCCGGAGACCAAAGTTGATAATGAAGAATTGAAGGCTATTGTGGAAGCGGATCCATCGCAAACCACATCCGAGTTAGCTGCAGGCTGCGGTGTTAGTGATAAAACTGTTTTAATCCACTTGAAGCAAATTGGTAAGGTGAAAAAGCTTGAAAGGTGGGTACCTCACGAATTGAGTGAAGCAAATCAACAAACGCGCGTTGACTGCTGCGTTGCATTACTCAACCGGCACAATAATGAAGGGATTTTAAATCGAATCATTACCTGTGATGAAAAGTGGATCCTGTACGATAATCGGAAGCGCTCATCGCAATGGCTGAACCCTGCCGAACCAGCCAAACCATGCCCCAAGCGAAAATTGACTCCAAAAAAGTTACTTGTGAGCGTTTGGTGGACTAGTGCTGGTGTCGTTCACTACAGCTTTCTTAAATCTGGCCAGACGATTACGGCAGATGTCTATTGTCAGCAACTGCAAACCATGATGGAAAAGCTAGCTGCTAAACAACCGAGGCTGGTTAATCGCTCTAGGCCACTGCTGCTTCATGATAACGCTAGACCACACACTGCACAACAGACGGCTACCAAATTAGAGGAGCTTCAATTGGAATGTCTAAGACATCCACCGTACTCTCCGGACCTTGCCCCAACAGATTACCATTTTTTTCGAAATTTGGATAACTTCTTGCAAAGGAAAAAATTCAACTCCGATGGGGCAGTCCAAACCGCCTTCAAAGATTTTATTGATTCCCATCCGAATGGTTTTTTTTAGTAAAGGGATCGATGAACTACCTATGAGATGGCAAAAGTGCATAGATAGCAATGGTACATACTTTGATTAAATAAATATATTATAATAAAAAAAATCGGCTTTATGTTCCTCCCATACTAAACGCCAATTTCATATGTAAGGACCTAATAATTGATTTGTATTTGTATGTATATTTTTTATTATAATATGGCTTTTAAAGCTTGCGCTATATCTTTTCACTCTACATTATTACTTTTTTGTTTTTGAATTTCTGTTATATTATGTTTTTCTTATGTTTCTGCTTTTTATATACTTGCTTTTTACTTTATATTATATTTATCTTTATATATTTGTATCTGTATTTTAAGTATTTTCTTTCCTCTTTATGTCATTATTATGTTTATACGTTATTTTTTTTCTTTAAACTATATATTCTGTTAATGTACACTTTACCTATCTATTGTAAAAGCCATATAGGGCGTTAACAAATAAATAAATAAACAAAAATATTGAAAATTCGTTCGCGTTGATACAAGTCAAATAAAATGATTAAAACCTTGCAGAAATTTGAAAAATATATTTTTTGTAAGGATTTTGTCATTTTATTTAATTATTAAGAAGAATGAATTTTTAAGTTAGTATAGTAATATCCTAATATTTTTTTAAGAGAGATTTGTAGTGCAGAATACGGGGTTGTGAATTTAAAACCACTTACCCCACGGATGGTTACACACCACAGTTACTTGATTAGCTTCTTGGTGTAGTGGTTATGACTCTCGCCTAGTGATCGATCGGTGGTTCTCCCACATTTCGGGATACCAGCAAGTTGGTGCATATTTGCACAAGCGTTTAGTTTAATTTGAAAATAATAAGAATATTAATGCGACTAGCTCACAATCCCATATTCTGCACTACGCCGAAATAATTTTATTTTATTTTATTTTTGTATATTGTATTATGTATTCTAAAATGATTAAATAGTTCTTATTGATAGTTAACAAAAAAATTGAATTTATAAATGAAGGATGCGATAACGCATCAAGCTTTGTTTTAATTAATAATATCTGAATGTAGCTAATTTATTTTCGATAACTTTGTGTACAATGTAACAAGTTATCTTTGTGTAAAATAAAATTGTTTTTATTAAATTATCTTTTTTTTTCAAATTGTTGTAATATGCCATAATATAAATTTTTTAACACCTTCATAATTATCGGTACACCGGTATTTATTCAGAGATTTACCACTAGTGTCATTTTTCGGTAAATTTGCGTGCTCTATTTTTGTGTATACTTGGACTACGAAGGCCAAGACTTATCTCCAAAATCTCTCTCTCAGAGACTGTCTGGAGTGGTAAATCTCATTAAAGTCTCATCCTAGGACGCGGGCATTATGCTAGGACTACAGCAGCGTTTCTTCTTCTTCTGGGTTGAAGAAAATTACCATCGTTTCTCCAGGGAAAGAAATTATCAATATTTCTCTAATGCGAGAAATTAACTCCGCTTTTTACTTCCTCGTGGCGTCTGCTTGCTTGTTTTCTTGACGAAAAAACTTTGGATCGATTTTTAACCCTTTTTCCATGATCCAATCGAACTGCACTTTGCAAGCTGAAACTTTGCAAGCAGACTCGTGGCAACGATCAAAAAGATTTATCAAATTTTCTTTAAAAAATAATAATAATTATAGTATAATTTTGGATTTTTAGAAATTTTAATGGTTTTTTCAAATTGGAATCATTACAAAAGTTTGATAAAAATATTTAAAATTTGAATTACTCCGTCGGTAGGTATAACAGGTACTTCACTACGAATTTCGAAAATTTATGACAATTGGTTCATAGATGACAGCACACTTCGGTTTTTTGGGAAGAAATCAAATAATAAAGAGATATTTTTAGAGATTTTTGACATAGATATTTCTCTAGGGATGTTTCATTTTCAGTCAATCAATTATTACATGATGGTAAACTTAATTTACAAAGAAAGGGAGTAAAATAAAAACTTGGTTTTTGTGGGTTAGTTTTTATTTAATTTACTGACAATCCCTGATGAACGTTTATTTTAGGACAAAAATGTTTTAGGTGCTTTCGTGGTGTATTTAAATGTGCACAAAAAACCGGTAAATGCTTAAAGCCATGTATTCACTAGGGGACAAATTGTCCCTCAACAGCATGCGCGGCATAGAGTCTACGTGACGTTGCAACGTCGTGCACTGTTCCGCGACCTCGCGCACAACATAGCGCGGCATTTCTACGTGCCGTGGCAACGTTGCCATGCGCACGGTACCCGAGCGTACTCACTGCAACATTCCGCGGAGCGTCAGTACCACGTGGTATGTTTACAAGTGAATACGCATGCGCTGTATCTGTCAAGATGACAATGCGGGGAAACGAAATCGTTCTCGAACTCATCGAGCTGTATCGATCGAAGATCGCATAGAATGTCCGTCCTTCTTTCTCTTTGCAGTTAATAATTTCGCATTCTCCTCTTTTTCTCCTCTTACTTTTCGATAAACTCATAACATAAACAGATACCGCGGCTATCATTCATAACCTCATAGGGCGATATATTTCCGTGACGTCTGGAAAACAATAATTATTTGCAAAAAGGACCTTGTTTTTAATAATATTCAATTTACTACAGTAAAACCTCGTTAATTTGAAATTGCGACCCAAAAAAACATTTCGAATTGCGCGGAACCCTGTTTTCGCCAAATGTGATACTGCAGCTGCCATCCATAACCTCATCGGATGACATTTCCGCGACAAGATATGCGAGTCCCGGTGTGTGCACGTCAATTGACCGCGTCATTGTCCCCGAAACATGAGCGTAGATGTTGATGCGACATGTCGAGCGGAATGTTTCGCGATTTGTCCCCTAGTGAATACATGGCTTAATGGTTAGCATTGTTTGTATTGTTATGTCATCATCCGGTAGACCGAGAAGCTATAATTAAATAATTACATCACCGTGTAACTAAGCGTGAATTTCTGTTATGAAGTACTCTGGCATATTCCATATAGGTACTATGTGTTTATCTAGAAGTTCATATCCAATCATAGAACATAAGGAAAAGTTGTTCTATGTAAACTAAAACCATTATCAGTGAGCGCGTATCATATTTTTTCATTGCAACAAAACTAATCAAGAATCAGTACGTGTTATTGAAGCTCCCTTTTTACCTGGAACACATTTATGTTTATAATTTTTAAATACATATATAAATAATTTACCTATTATCATTTTATTTTTTTATTTTATTCGGTCATCCAACAGGGAAACGTAATTGCTTGTTAGGACAGAATACAGAAAAAATATTTAAACGTCTTCCACAATTAAAGGATGACACAGAGATATATAATTACAGACAAGTCAATTTCATATGAATGACAGATCAATCAATTTTACAGTTTCATTTAAGTGATTGTTCCTAATTTAACTTTATCATACACATAAAGGGGTTCATAATGTATATAATTCACATGGTCGAGGACAAGTTTCTAGTATCTTCCTCACCATATGACGATACTCTTCATATTTAGTATTAAGCTATCTATTGAATTCAAAAGGTTATTATAATCTGAGCATTGAGCATATGCGTGGGATGGGGGGGGGGGGATTTCCTATCATTAAGGGGGGGTAAGGTTAATTCGTACAAAAAAAGGCATGTTTTTGTGAATTTTTTGTGACGACACAAATAAAATCTCTTTATTAAAACCAATAGTACATTAAAGTATGACATTTGAAGAATATTGTGTTAAATTTTCAAGAAGAAATATTAAAAAATACGGCAATGGCAGCAATTATTCGGACGTGTCTCGAAAAAAGTAGAATTGCGGTGTCCATCATAACTTGGTGCTAGATCATCTGAAATCAAAAAATCAAAGTTCATTCGTTAGATAATAGAGGGTTTTTTGAAATTTCAATTTTTCAATTTTTTGGAACACTTTGAAGGAAAAAACGCGATTTTTTGCGAAAAATATCGACTAATTTGTTATTAAAAAATAAAAATTAATAACATATTTGAAAATCTCCAGCGTTACCTCGTAAATTATGTACAGAAATAGTGTTCAAAATTTCAAAAGGATCGGTGCAGTAGTTTTGAAGTTATGATGGACACCGACTTTGAAAACGTCAGATGTGGGGAAAACGCTTTAAAGTTTTGCACACCGTAAAATTCAAAATAAGATTCAACACTTATTTAATACTTACACATAATCGTCGATGCCATGTTCACGCAGCAAAGAGCTTTCATCATCAGCATCTTTTTGTCCTTGTCTACGCAAAACTCTTCCAATACAATAGCACGTCCGGTAGTCCTCAGGTGAGCGCGTCTCTCAGGTGCCCGAGCAAGTATAGAAAATCAGTCTGAGTATCGCTCAAATGTTCATAATTTCGTCAATTTTGCTCCGATTGACTTAAAATTTTGACACGATATTCTTGCGATGTTATACATTCATTTAAAAAATTAAAAATAAAATGCAAAAAAAAAAAGTTAAAAACCTTACCCCCCCCCTTAACGCAATCCAAGCATGTTAAGAAAGCATAACACATTTATGTTCCAGTCAATCGAACCAAACAATTAACATATTTTGGTTGGACAATAATGTGGAAAATGAGTAACATAAGTTACGTACATGAGACATATCCTCCAATTTATTACTAAGGTAGAAAAAAATTTTGCGCGACACTTTTTCTTTAAATTACCTACGTGTGTAGAGGCGTTGGTGTTATTAGTAGGTACCAATGTTGTGTGGTAGGTACCTACTGTATGTAACAGAGTAGGTAAACAATACAAGTAAAAAATTTAACCGCAATTTTTTCTAATCATTTTAATTTACTTGTACTATTGCGAGTCGCTTTGAAGCGAGTGAATTTTTAATACTTATTTGATTTTAGATATTTTAATGATAGTTCGACGTTTTGCAGTCAGAAATATTGAAAAAATACAAACTTTCTGCAGTCGCTCACCTTCACGACAAATGACATTAGATATTAGGACATGGATGTTAGAATATTTCCGTCTCATACTTTAAGCAGGA
>JADDOH010014417.1:0-57087 GCA_016648135.1 Agrypnia vestita | reverse complement strand
TTATTTATGGAAGCGAGTCCCGTAATATTTATTATTCGTTTGATATTCTCGCAACAATCGATTACTCTCCTAATAAAGATGGAATAATATAAATAAGTGAATTAATAATTCAAAGAGAAACATATAACTATCAAATATTGACGACTTATTAAGTGGCTGGGATAGTGAAATTAGTATCACGTTGTCCGCGTAAGACAAGGTCCGTGGTTCGAATTTAGGTTCCAGCATTCCCACCGGAATCTAATCTCCACCCCACTCCTCACGCCGTCCTTTAGTCTTAAGTTTAGTATTAATAACATTATTGAAAATGTTGCGTTAGCATCTAAATCGTTCCAATCGATATATATTATATATATATATATATATGATATATATGTTGAAAGTTAACAAACATTTAAATATATTTTTTAACATTTCTGGTTGATATGGCAGCAATTTTATGGCACAATATTTTTATTTTACATTAAATCAAACTTTGTAAAGCGTACAGTAGTTTCGAGAGTTGCAGTACCTCTCATCATCATGCGCATATAAAACCCGCGTTTTCTATCAATAACACTGGAAAAATTCTTCATTAACTTAAAAAAGTGGAAACTTAGTTTGAAAATAGTAAGAATAGTGATGTGATACGTATTCCGTGTTCGCATCTCTATTTTATATTTTTAAATTAAAAAAATTAAAAGATATACAGGGTTATTTGTAAAACATTAATAACCTCGCAGGACTAAATTCCTGCCTTGATTATGAGTCGAAAATGTTCAAGCTATTATGACCTAATATCAATAGTTATGGAGATATGCGACATCAAAGTTGGCATTTTTTTTCATTATTTCTGACTTATTTATTGTAAAACGTTGGACTATCATTACAGTAACTCACACCGATTACGAAAAATTCATTCGTTTTAATACAAGTTAAATAAAATGATAAAAAACCCCGAAAAAATCCAATTGGAATGTTTTCCAGTTGAAATTCGAAGGTTTTTATTTTTTTTATTTAACTTGTATTAAAGGGAATGAATTTTTTATATTCGATATAAGTTACTGTAATGATAGTCTAACGTTTTACAAAAAAGAAGTCACAAGTATTGCAAAAAAAAATGCAAACTTTGGTGTCGCATATCTCCTTAACTATTGATATTTGGTCATAATAGCTTGAAGATTTTCGACTCATACTCAAGGCAGGAATATAGTTCTGCGAGGTTATTAATGTTTTACAAATAACCCTGTATATTATAGATGTCTCATAGAGACATCACTGTTTTTTATATGGGAAAGTAGAAATTGAAGTCTTTTTTGTTGGTGTTAAGAGGGCTTATGACCTATCGTACGGATGGCTTAAGTGTCAAAGTATTTACACAACGTAACGTTCATCAATTCCACCCATGAATTTCTATCTCTTTTTTTTTTCGAAAGTGTATAATATATGTTAATTTAACACACCTTGTTTCTTATGTAATTTGAATATATACTACTCTGTCATTCCCATAAACTAGTACTGATACATCTTTATATATTTTTTTTGATCGGAGTTTTTAAAGTAATATCCTTTATCTGTGTACATGGCATTCTTCCAAATTATCAACATTAACTAGAATACGCCTGAAAATCATTTGAATTATTTAACTCCTTTTTAAACCAGTTTAATTATTTATTTATTTATTTAATGTAGGTACCTACTATGCATTTATACATAATATTAATACAACAACCAATTTTCTTTGTTCAATTTTCATGAAATCTGAGAATATGTTCTAAAACTACACCATTAAGAAAATTTCATCAAAAAATATTGAAAAATATTTTACTTTGGAAAATTTGAGGTGTTGCGTTTTTGAAACGTCAGCAAAACAGGGAGATAGACGATATAGGTATGAAACAAAACATGTACAATTTTTAGGACGTGGAAGACTGAAATGTTGAAGGTTCACTCATTAACCTTTATGAGTGTATTTTCAAAATTTCTTCAAATGGTTATACAGGGTTATTTGGAAAACATTAATAACTTCGCAGGACTATATTCCTGCCTTGATTATGAGTCGAAAATGTTCAAGCGATCATGACCTAATATATCAATAGTTATGCGACCTAATATAAATAGTTATGCGACATCAAAGTTTGCATTTTTGCAAAAATTTCCATTTGTTTTCCAATTGAAAATCGAAGGTTTTTATTTTTTTATTTGACTGGTATTATAGAGAATGAATTTTTCATATTCAATATAAGTCACTGTAATAATAGTCCAACGTTTTATAAAAAATAAGTCTAAAATATTGAAAAAAAAACTTAGATGTCCCATATATCCATAACTTTTGATATTAGGTCAAAATAGCTTGAACATTTTCGACTCATAATCAAGGCAGGAATATAGTCCTGCTTTGTGGCTGCGAGGTTATTAATGTTTTCCAATTAACCCTATACATATTTAATATATATCGTCTTCGTGTAACTCTAAAATAACTTAACTTTAACTTTAATAATAAAATAACATCTAAAATGTCCTCTTCTTCATCGTTCTCCCATTCTCCGTTCTCTGCGATAAAATCAGCGGCCTCTTGTGCGGTAAGATAATCTTTTAAATCTAAAGCAAAAAATCTCGATATCAAAATTCGTTTATGGCATTCATGCATAAAATATTGGAATAGACTTTACCCCCATGTTTTGCTCACGTTTCAATGCCGCAACTGTGAAATAATCCTCAATATATTTGCATATTTTTTATTTTTGAAAAAATTATTCATTAATTAATACCATAAAATAGCTTTTAAAGAAATCATAAAAAAAATTAAGATGTTTTGCAATATCTTAAAAACATAATGTATTCAAAAACAGCCTACCTGAGTGTCACGTCGTGTACCTACTTCTTCGAAGACCTCGGAATTGTAACCAAATATATAATATACACAATAATGTATACACAACGTTTCATTCCATTTATTTGAGTTATGTATAGCTTTCGATGGACACAATCATCATCTTCAGAGGCAATAGTAAGTCAATATGGCCGACAAATCGAAAGCAAAGGGACAACGTATATTTTTTATTTTTATTTTCTTTTAAATTAAGATTCTTCAATTGTCATTTTTATCCACTAAATAAATACCATATGAGAATAACTGCCACAGAACAGGTTTTTACCTAGTGTGGCAGTTATTAGTATCTTGTATCAACTAATCTTAATGTAAATAAACAATAAATAAATAAATAACAAATACTAAAAAATTTAAAAAAAAAAAAAAAGACGTAGGGGGAATAGTAATTTACTGACATATACAACAGTAATTAATTTTTACATACAATAGTACTTATTAATAATGATGACGCATCTAAAGGCGAAGGTTCGTAAATTGAATGCTCTAGAAATACTAGAAATTAATAAAGTAATTAAAGATAAAAATAACCTAATAAACATTCAAATACCTGCATCATCCCCATTATTACAATAATTAATTTTGTATGTAATAATTAATTACTGTTCCCACCCTATATCTTCAGGTTATCTATGAGCCGAGTGTACCAACACGTCCCAAGGCTTGACGTGACAAATGCTGGAGCCTTACAGGTGAACTTCCAAACCAAACTTCACCCACGGAGGCTTTCATATTGGGGTTAAAAGGCTTTCTGTGTATTGTATTGAAGTGCGGCATGAATCAGTGGCGGACTGGTGACTGCATTAAGATGATTAAATGTTTACCGTCGAGGTTCGATACTCCAAGTGTACACCATAATTATATTAGAACCACTTGCGCCGAAGTCAACCCTTTCAAGAACGATACTCGCATGAATACCGATGTATTTACTTATTTGTTTTATTATAAATTTTTGAAATTGAAAAACATGTATACAGTTGCCGGCAAACTACATGAAATTTTTGGCGTAGTGGGGGAATGCGCAGAAGACAAAATTTGGGTCTTTCCTTGGTGAAATTTTTGGCATGTTTCGGGGATAATGACGCGGTCATTTGACGTGTACACACCGGGACTCACATATCTTGTCGCGGAAATGTCATCCGATGAGGTTATGGATGACAGCTGCGGTATCTCATTTGGCGAAAACGGGGTTCCGCGCAATTCGAAATGTTTTTTTGGGTCGCAATTTCAAATTAACGAGGTTTTACTGTAGTAAATTGAATATTATTAAAAACAAGGTCCTTTTTGCAAATAATTATTGTTTTCCAGACGTCGCGGAAATATATCGCCCTATGAGGTTATGATGATAGCCGCGTATCTGTTTATGTTAATGAGTTTATCGAAAAGTAAGAGGAGAAAAAAGAGGAGAATGCGAAATTATTTACTGCAAAGAGAAAGAAGGACGGACATTCTATGCGATCTTCGATCGATACAGCTCGACGAGTTCGAGAACGATTTCGTTTCCCCGCATTGTCATCTTAACAGATGCAGCGCATGCGTATTCACTTGTTTACATATCACGTGGTACTGACGCTCCGCGGAATGTTGCAGTGAGTACGCTCGGGTATCGTGCGCATGGCAACGTTGCCACGGCACGTAGAAATGCCGCGCTATGTTGTGCGCGAGGTCGCGGAACAGTGCACGACGTTGCAACGTCACGTAGACTCTATGCCGCGCGTGCTGTTGAGGGACAATTTGTCCCCTAGTGAATACATGGCTTAATACTGAATCCCATGATCCAAATTCAGTATGTCATCAAATGTCAGTTGATTTTTTGTAGCCCGTCGCGAATGTAGTGTTGGCACTCGAAAAATCGAGTTAATTTTTTAAAGTTTTTGTATCAATTTGTGATTATTCTGATCAGTGTGCATTTTATACATGCATAAATAGTTTAACATTACCATCCTACTTGACTGATAATTCGTGATTGAATTTGAACTCCCCATTTTACCAAGTGCGCCTTAAATTTGAATAATCTGATTGGTTCATGTGACATATACTTAGGAAATAAAACTTTTACTTTGCATATTACCCTTTTTATTTGTTGATAATAATTAATAAGCGTGTACATTTTTATTGTGTGTGTTTTATATACATTTTTTAATATTCTATATAATATTTATAATATACATTTATAGTTTGAAGCCATCAAAATGAGCAGAAGATTCAAAACTAATTTAGCAGATGTTGATATCATATCATCATTGCTTTTATCGGACAGTGTTGCTGAAGAAGAACTCAGTGCAAGTGCTTCTCGAGTAAAAATCAGTTTTGATAGTGATTCTGATAGACATGGCGGTAGTCAGTGGCGTGCAGTGGGTATAAACTTAGGTTATGCTGTAACCGACTATATACCTATTACCTATTATATATTAAAATAGAGATATATATATATATATCTATATATATATATATATATATGATAGATATATCTATATATATATATAAGCATAAACCTATAAGGGTATATACATTTTTATTTTTTTTTAACTATATATAATTAACTATTTTGAGTAGCTTCAATCCACAAAAATAACTGCACTATAAAGGAAGTATTGTAAACAATATTTTCTAAATAAATAAATATTTTATATAGGTATAGCTAATACGGCGAAAAATATCAACATATTTCGAAGACGATTTATATATAATTAAATCGGGAACAATACTAATTTCAGATATACGTTTCTTTTCACAAAAATAAATCAAACATTTTATGATATCATTATATGACAGATGACAGGTGATATTTGTCGTATTCGTATTTAAATTTACCACAGAAAAGACATAAAATTTACACCGAAAATTTTGGGTGGAATTTGTAAAAAATAACATTTCTGCATGACGTGCGCCTGGCATAGGACCTTTCGAAGAAGGACGCTACTACACAAAACTCGCAGCATTAAAAATACACGGTTTTTTTCTCGACTTGACTATATCTGTGGAACAAATTGGTAGGCGAAATAAATGAAGAATTGACATGAAGTTAAGCGCAGAAAAGTCGGAAATAAAACTTCTAGCCGTAGGGACGAATTACGGCTAGAATTTTAAATCGAAAAAAACAGATACGTCACGTTAAATGGAAACGTCAGAAATAAAACTTCTAGCCGTAGGACGAAATACGGCTAGAATTTTAAATCAACTTTTTCTTAAGATTAGTATTATTTAATTAATATTTGTTTCTTAGAATCTTTACTAATGCACAGCTCTTTTGCTTGTATGCGCTGCATGCCACTGGTGGTAGTGATGATGAGAGTGATATTTCCGATACAATTGAACAAGACGCACAATCCTTAAAAAGGGAAAAACCAGATCCATGGAAATGGAATCTCACTTGCCCACCTACTGATATTCCCACCAAAATTGTATTATCGTGCGAAGGAAAAATCCAGCAATCCATTACCAATAATTTTCTAGAAGAAATACAATGCATTGATATATTTGACAATCTTCTTCTTCTTTTAAGTTCTCGTTACACCAATTCTCAAAAAATGTCAGAAAATTTTTGGTACTCGCATTTGGAGAGTGATATATTACTCCATATATCCATTTTTTATAGCCGGAATTTACTCTAATTTCTAATATCCAGCAGTTTTTCTAGTTGTGTATTAGTAATACATTCATATGAGATGTCATTTTTTATTATAATCATAACTCCTCCTGTATGTCTACTATGGGAATCCTATCTTATCGTCTGATACCCTTCAAAGTTAGTTTATATGTCTTCAATTTCATTTGTTATGTGAGTTTCACTCAACATAACAATCAATGGTTCATTCTGTTCAATATTTATTTGAATTTCCTCATTGTTCGAGATTAGACTCTATACATTTAAATATATAATTTCTTGTAGTTGTTCCTACTTTATAAAAAAGACACCTTTTTTCCATTTCCAGTTTAATTTTTTAAACCACAGTCGTAACTCCAGGCTGGGTGGTTGCAATCAACGTCGAGTCTCAATTTTCTACCAGTAGAAACACAGTTTATACATTTTTCTTCTCCTTTTTTACATTGCAACATTCACTTGTACAATCCTTTGTACATTTTGGACATACGTGTTTATTACATCCGATATTATTTTTTTCCATTTGAATGATTTCTTCATGTGTTTTATGGTCAACTTCCATATAGATTCCTTAATAAAAACTATGCAAAATAGAACAGAGAGCAGTCAATATAAGTAATGAATACATTTTACGTAGGATTCTATTGCTGGGTTCATCTTCACAGTAATCCTAATGATGGACCTTGGAGTGGAATCCGAAACGTCGACCAGAAAGTTATTATATATACACGGCAAAATGTCTCACAAAACCCTAACCAGAAGATAGTTTTTTTGTGAATGATAGATTGATCCCACACAAACTTGGTTCACAAGAATCACACTTTTAAGGCATTTCTCTTTTTAATTAACCCAATTTTTCTGTAGAATCTGTTAAAATACATGTTAATCCAGGAAATAATTCTAGCTCTAATAATTAAAAAGCAAAGTACTGTAGAAGACCAAACACCATATATTTATTCAAAGCATCTTATAATTTGAATGCGCTACAAATGGTGTATGTATTGTACGTGTTTCAATTGCCAGCTTAAAAAAATAAATGTCGTGATTGTATAAAGTAGCGAGAAGTACAGTACGAGAAGTACAGATTGTTTTAAAATACTTGCAGATAATATTTAATGTGTAGAAATATTATACACATAAAATGTTATCTACTGGTCACTTATAAAAATAATATTTTAGAATTTGAGAGAAATTTCTTTAAATTTTAAATAATTGTAAATTAAATGCAAAATAGAATTACGCTTTTAATAAACATCAACATTTATTATTTAAGCAGTCTTGTTTTAATTTAAACATTATTAACTTACATTTTAAACAAAACTAAACTAAACTAAATTTTAAACAAAACTAAACTAAAAAATATTGAGTACGTATCTTGAAGATACTATATTACTTTGACCTTTTTATTGAACATAGGGTAATTTAAGTATTTATCTTAGCTTCATTCCTAAGGTAAGTAAATTATATCACACATTTTTTATTTAAACAAATAGTAAGTATCTGAAGTGTCTTTATAAAACAATCCTTAAATTAAAGTTAAAAACACTGTCTTTCTTCGTATAAGTAGTCTTAAAAATAAACAAAAACTTTAATTTTTAATAAAAAAATAAACAAAAGGATAAAAACAGGAACTACGTTCACAATCAACTAATCTGCCAATAAAACTTATGACTAAACAGTCTTTTAATTATGTAAAAAAAAATTGGAGTCTTATCATTTTTTCTTTTTTTTCTTATTATTTTATATTTTTTGATACTTATTACATTATACATATGCCAAACTCCACAGCCGTAGAATATACTATTGAAAATCATCTCTTTATATAAATAAAAAGCATTTTAAAATCAACAAAAAACGTAAAAATTTCTTACAAAATTAAAACATTATAACTTTATTAATATTGAATATTATTTCTCAATTTCCTTAATACGGATTCTAGGTGATGAATTATAATTTATATGTTTAAAAAACATATTATGCTTACATATTAATCCATTAAAAATTGGCGCCGCCTAGGACATTAAAAACGATTTTTTGACCGCGGTCTGTCGATTAATATTTATATTTTATTAATTATTGTAAATAATGTCCAGTTTATTACTTTTATATAAAAACAAAGGTTCTATCTAAGTTATTACTCTCAAAAAATTGCAGTCTAGATTATACATTCTGATATAAATGAATAAACAAAACCCACATTTTCTTAAAAAAAAAAAACGCCGAAATATGCATTTGCAGTGAATGTCCAGTCTTAACAGATAAGATATTAAGCCGCTTCAACCGCTAACCTATTTTGTCTCTTTTTTTTAAGAAATATGTTTTTAAAAATACAAGAGCATTAATAGCATTATCAGTTTCTTACTTTCGTTACTAAGTTTCCGGATAATGAAAAAAAAACGTTCTTTTTCAGTCGATGTTAGATTTACAGTCATGAAAGTTTTATATAAATTTTCAAGGTTTGGCTTTCTTTTCTTGAAATTCTTTTTTTTATTAAGCTTCTTTAAATGCGAGTTTTTTTTTTCGGTCTCGATAGATTGTTTCAATTGGAACTCAAATTCGTGATATTAGAAGAATTATTAGGGTGGTGTTGATTATCTCGGGTTTGGACTTCATCTTCGGCTAAATTTGAGCTGCTGGGAAATAATCTCTTGTACATTATCATTGATCAAAACCGTTTTGCTGCAATTGTGAAAATTTTTTCGCTATCATTCTGAAATGCCGTAGGGTTGTGAAGATACTTGAGATATTCGGTTAAAATTTCGCCTGTAAATAATTTTCTTCTTAAGATGTTCCAAAAACTTTGTGGCTAAATCGTTTTCAATCGATTCTATTTTATTGATCAGCACGTCTATTATTGCCTCTGACGTCAGGATCGTAGCATCTTTTCTCGACAAAGCCTCAATAGACAACTTCACTAGTTATAAGACACCCAACAGTGATTCTAGAACGCCGATATTAACTTCATTCCACATTGAGGACATATTCAAATCTATCAATGACTTTTTGATCGCATTTTTCAGTTTTAGGAATCATTCAACCATTTGCATCATCGAGTTTCATCTGGTAATCACATATAATAACAAATTCAACTCATTGCCATAGAAATAATTTTACAAAAGCTCGAGTTCCTTGAGAGACTTTGTTAATATTTTGAGTGTATTGCACATCGGTTGCTAAATCAGATTCCATATCGCAGTCGTCAATCATCCGATCCGTCCGATCAGTCAAACGGTACAGATTTGCATCTAAAATATATCAGGGGGAGGGGGGGGGGTAAAAGAAATGCCGGAAAATGTCACCTATGTTTCCCGCCGGGTCCCAAAGCATAAGTATGCAAAATTTGAATCGAATCGGACAAATGATGTAGATTTAAATAGAGAATAGACAGACGGACAGACAAACAGACTTTGAGTTTTATAGGTATAGATTTATATTAAATACAGACAATGATAGTAAATTTTTCTTTATAGTGGAACTAAGAAAATTGAATATAATTTATAATAGGCAATATAATTTTTTACCTTCTTCTTCAAATGTAGCAAATTTATTTTGTGGTAACATAATTATAATTAATATAAATTAACTTTGTTTAAACCACTTATTTATTGAAACATGTTGATTTTTTCCAATAAATAAGTGGTTTAAACAAAGTTAATTTATATTAATTATAATTTTTTACCGATTATACATTAATTGTAGAGTTTTCTAGGCTGTTCTGCAATACATATAATAGTAACAATACCTCTCTGGATGATCTTCTGGATCCCATCACAGGTTTCATCATCTTTGCGGGCGATGTGTCAGAAAAATCGAAGGCTGGTGGTACTTGATTATTAGCATTAGTTGCTGTCCAAAGTATTCCAAACATTCCAATCCGACATTTCAAAGCATCAAGGTTCTTTCTTTCCTTAGTTTTTAATGTCCAAAAAAAAGACATTTGAGTAAATACTTTTTCTGATTATGGATCTATCAACCCAAATTATATGCATTTGCCAGCCCATTTCTTATCTTAACTTATCAGAGGAGTTATTGACTCTTAATTAATCTCTTAAAATACTGTCGTGTATATTGAAATCACCGTTCTCCCAATTCATCACGGTCACCCTGCTTTCGATAAATTACTTATCGACTTAATTAAGGTAGTAAAAAATAGTCGGTCTTTAAGAATGCATTGATGAAGGGAGGATTGTGGAAGGTTATTAGATCGATGATTGCAGACTCATAAATAATTAGGCACCCCATAATTCCTTCCATCCGAGCCGGGGAACCCTGGACGGGTCCTCCCATTCCGTGTTTCCCTTCCCCACGATTGATGAGATGAGACAAATCCTGGTTGTTCAGTTCACTTCATGTAAACTATTCGCTATCTGCAGAAATGGTTAGGTTTTAATTAAAAATGCGGTCGAATTCGAGTTGTCTCTCAATGTGTTTATTGAAATAAAAAATAATTATTTTTGTAACTACGTACACTTCCCGTTGTTTTTAAACGTAGAATATATTTTAGATAAAAGGTTCCACTAACGACCCACATTATTTGCCACATGGAGATGCAAAATGAATATGATAGAATAAAAATATATTTTATCGCAATACGACTACCCACCGCAGCCTACAAATACTGCAGTGGGTACGAATATTGCAATGATAAAAGAAAATTAATTATGACTATGTCCGTAAAAATGATGAATGTAATTTCAATAAAAAGTATCATGTAAGTTTTTTTATCTTGGTAGTCATCATCAGCACCATCACTCTTGGCTCTACAACTCCTGGTGGATCTTGGCCTCCTCAAGAGTCTTCTTTCACTCATCTCGGTTTAGTGCCAGCTCTCTCCAGGTTAGAAGCTCCAAGGCAGAAATGTCTTTGAGGACATTGTCGCTCTATCTTAATTTTGGCATTCCTAAACTCCTTCGCCCCATCGCCATCGGCCTTGAGTTCAGCAGGGACTTTGGTGCTTGATGCTAGGTCATTCTCTTCACATGACCCAGCCACCAAAGTCTTCCCAGTTTTATAAATTTTGTGACGTTTAGCTCCTTAAACAGAGTATAGAGCTCATTGTTGTAACGTCTGCGTCAAAGTCCATTTTCTAGAACCGGTCCGAAGATACGCGTGAAAATTTTCCTTTCAAAAACGTCCATTGCTCGCTTATTTCCGAGGCTTGTCTTGAGGTATCGTAACATTTTATTTTTTATGGGGTGGAGTTGTTAGCCTTACACCCAACCCCCAATCTGGAGGACCGGGGTTTTCGTTCCCTTAGCTGGCTGGTTTCCGTTTTATGGCGCCGGAGTTTCGCCATTCGCCGTCTGGGATGCTGCGATCTTGGTAATAAATTGGAGAGTATGCCCTACACATTTATCGTGCTATTACCATTATTGCATTATGAAAATATCTGTTTAATAAAGAAAAAACGTATAAAAATAATATGCCATTTTTGTAATAAATTCAAAAATATTTATCATGAATTATTTTCATATCTCATCGTATGGAGTGGAGACGTTGACCATAATAAAACCTGTGTAGCACGCAACGTTTCATGGAGAGATCCATGCTTGGTAATAGCCTAAGAGATAGAATAAGAAATGATGGAATTAGATGCAGAACTAGAGTAGTGGATATCATGGATCGTGTAGCGAAGTAAAAATGACAGTGGGCAGGATGCCACAAGATGAACTCCCAGAGTTCTGAAATGGAAACCTTGGGAAAGTAAAAGAGGCATTGGAAGACCTCAAAAGAGATATTGCTGCTGTGGGGAAAAAAATGGCAATAAGAAGCCAATAATTGGGAAGAATGGAATGGTTTGGAAAAGGCCTATATCCAGCAGTAGAGAGATGAAGGGTGAATAAGAAGAAGAAGAAGATAGTTATTTTTTTTGAATAACCATTAATAATTTTTTAAAAATTAAATTTACTAACCCTTAGTAACAAAGTGAATTATATACAAAATAGAATAGCCTAAATATGCCTAAAAATATTATATATTTTTGGGACTTTATTTTTAAAAATTACGAAACCAGATCTTTAATCTGCGTTGAGATAATTCGTGAGAATACTAATATAAGTATATTACAGTTATATTCTTGTCTTACTGTATACACTAGTATAGTTCTCGTCTTACTGTAGATACATTATTTAGATATCAGTAATATCGGTTTTAAGGTCCCATTAAAAATATATATATTTAAAAATAAATATATATATATATATATATATCCCATATTTGTTCTCTGATAATTCACCTTTCACGAATAATCATGCACAGTAATGTAAACTGGTATTGCTATCAGTGTATTATATTATATTTACTTACTAAGTAACAAAACACATGTTTAGGTCGGCCCCACATTACGCGCAACTTACGCAGTGTCTCTTCGGTCGCGGAACGCCGCGCGCCGCTACATTTCTTTCCATACAAAATGCGCTTATCAAACACATTAAACACATTACGCGGATGATCGGTCGACCCATTTGCTTTGCCGATTTTACGCGACGGAAAAGACGCAGCGGAAGATCCGCGCAGTGTGGTGCTGGCCTTAACATGGGAATGAATGATAAGTGAAATTCCATATATTTACCCTAAAATTAGCTAACCAGCACCGCTGACATGTGACTTGTTAATATTATGTCAGAAATTAATTTTCGACCATTGATTTTGTGAATAACTTAATTTCATTTATATTGTCACTAAATTATGAGATTATTATGAATAAAATCGGTCAAATTAATATTGTAGTGCCTAATCGCTAAGGTCATTGTTTTTCTACATGAAAATAAACCACGCTGTTGCCTGATAGACCTGGCATCTTTCGAATTGAATCCAGGGTGGTATTTTTTAACTTGCTAACTATCTCATGTACTGTAAGGGTGGCGCTAGAGGATACAACGCTGTACCCTTTTTTCCTGGCGCACTACCCTGGACTCGTTACTATGGGACTAAGGAGTTTGGGTCAATTTTCCGACAGCCGATTGTCCGACAGCCAACCCCTCGATAGCCGATTGCCTGACAAATCAACTTCAGGAAAAAAAAAATTAAATTATAAGTATTTAAATTAAATATACTTAAATTATATTCATCAAATGTATCCTGCATACCGTGTTTTCCGTAGATCCAGCTCTTTTAAATAGAATGCTGTGAAGTAAACAGCTCATCTGTGTTTCTTCTTCCTACTATGAAGCAAATTTTTTCACCTTGGCTGTATCACGGCATCTTCTTTGCAGAACTTTTGCATACACTTTCCCAGCTTAACTCGGGAGATTAATAAATAACTCTTTAGTTAGAGCATACTTTACTGCCTCCTTTCTTGAAGATTGGCCCCATGACACCAGAACTCATTGCTTATAGTCTTATTTTCTGATCTTCCATGCAAATGATATTAGGTACTCTTTGTAAACATTTCAATCCATCGGTTTTCTAGTGATTTGAGCTTTTTTGCTCTTATTTCATTTGGACCAGCAGCTTTCCATGTTTTTCGTTTCTTCTACCACTGCTCGAATTTCTTCTGAAGGAATGCTGTATTCAATTAATCCTTCATTACTATATTATTTCTCAAAAAATGGATTATTTAGTAGGTCATTGAAGTGGGTTATGCTTTCAATGGTTTAGTTTAGATCTTTATTTTCTTTTACTAGTAATTGGAAACTGTACATAAAATTTTATATAAAAATATCAGGCTGAATGTTGATCGTGCATTGATTTTTCGTATCTGTGTTATAGTTATTATTTTATTAATTATTATTTTAACTTTAATATTATAACATGCAACGTTCGTATTTTGCATTGTCTAAAAATTTTTATAAGTAATTGTTGTCTAAAAAATATTAAAATGATTTTTATTATTTATTTTTTATCCCAGCACAGAATAGATGGAACTTACTTATTTATGCATGAGAAGTGTCATGATATCTGTCGAATGGTAATTAAATATTTCTGTCATTTGGATGAAGATGATAAAGAAACTAATATATGTGGTAACTAAAAGTTATTAGAAAAAAATTGATTTCTATCAACTTAAAAAAAAAAATAATAATATTGAGTTTTAATCCACTGTATGAGTAAAAATATATATAAGCCTAAGCACTTTCAATGTAGACACCCATCGTCCTCAGAGGCAACATTACTACTAATGTTGCCTCTGAGATGATGGGTGTCTCAATCGAAAGCGCTTGTGCTTACATATTATTACTCATACAGTGGATTTAAACATGATGTTTTGAACTTCCACTCTGTTAATGAAACAACGCTAAATTTAATAATATTAGTATTTATTTTATATACCTAAAATTCACCACATCAAAATTTATGAAGTGTACAATGTTATATCGAGAGTTTTGTCAATGTTTATTATATTGCGGGGTACCGTGTCTTGTATCCCACTTTTGTACAAGTATTACAGAATGAAAAACAGCTGATAGGGAACAAAAAGCCGTCGTTAGTTTTATATTGTTTATTAATTCGATTTACAATACGTCGACCTCGTAAGATAATGGTATGGTACACCTGATAGGGTTACACTTGAGGTCGACAACTTGTTCCTGGTCACGTGTGTGGCTGGTGCAGGAAATGGTCGAGGCAAAGATTGTGCTGGGAGCTGGAGATGGAGCTGACGACTGATATATATGGCGTATAAAGGTGAGGTTAATGAGGATGATGGTGGTACCGCCAGAAGCAGATGGTGTTCGCTACTGGAGGTGGCGAAGACAGTGGAGCGATGAGGCAGACGATGATCGATGGATTGGAATCTGGAGGTGTAGCGAGGAATGGGATGAGCAGCGTAGCGATGGTGGTTTGATGTCGTAACTACTGCAGGCTGAAGGTTAATCGTATGGCGTGGAGAAAGATGCGCTGCTTAGCGAGATGAGCTACGGGTAGCAATCGTCGAGCAGGGTGACCTCGTGTTGAGGCGAGTGAACGAACTGCGTAGCGAGGTGCGCTACGATAGTTGCCGCGCAGCATGACGTGGTGACGGCGAGGGAACGAACTATCTTGGTATGTCCGCAACACGTCTTTTATATCCCAATCTTGCTTGCTAGACGTGTGCAAAAACCTGTGAGAGAAATGTCCTGTCAGCATCTTTTTATTTTTCTTTGTTTGCGTGGGAGCGCGATGTCAGTGAAATCCGCTTGTGATTAAACCACAGGAAGTCGTAAATGAAATTAATAATTATTTTGCAAATGTGGGACCAAAATTGGCAGCCTAAATAATAAATAATAATAATGATAATGTCGACCGAGACTATCCCTCTCCTGGTTCCGCTCCAACTATGGATCATTAATGACTTGCTTAACAAATCATCTGTTGATGTTGACGATACCGATAATGGAGATAAGTGCATCGCAATATTTCTTGATTTTGCTAAGGCATTCGATGCAGTTACACATGACAGATTGCTTGTTAAATTATCGCGCATAGGATGTGACGGTGTGACCCATGACTGGTTTAAAAGCTATCTTACAGAGAGATCTCAATTTGTTTCACTGGAAGGAAATTATAGTACACCAAAACATATAACACACGGTGTACCCTAGGGAAGTGTCCTTGGACCAATCCTCTTTCTCCTGTATGTCAACGATTTGTGTGATTTGCCAACTGAGGGTCAAATTATTTCATTTGCAGATGATACTGTCTTACTTTTTAAAGGCAGAACATGGGAAACTGCTCACAAAATGGCAGAAAATGGTATAGTGACCGTTAAAAAGTGGCTTAACCGAAATTTGAAAAATTTCATTGAAAAAACTAAGTTCCTAACATTCAGTCCAACAGAAGCTGGTCAACCTAAAGACATTATAAATTATCAAATACAGTTACACAACCGTAGTTTACCAAATAGATGCAACTGTATATGTCTTGAAAAAGCATATGATATAAAATACCTATGAATTATAATTGACAACAAACTCAGTTGGCAGGGACACATACAAGATCTCTCTAACAAGGTTAGGAAAACGGGATACATACATAGAAGTCTTAGAAATGTGGTAGATATTGTATCCCTCAGGACTATATATTAGTCCATCACTCAATCCCTATTATCCTATGGCATAATTGGATGGAGAGGGTGTGTCAAATCAGTCATGGATCCGCTGACAAAATCACAAAAATGCGTCATGCGTATCGAGAATGTTTCCTTCAGATGATTTGTTTGGAAAATTTAACGTTCTTGGCCCGAGACAATTATACCTTAAAATCATACTTATAAAATTCCACAAGCACAAGGTAAACTTTAATCGTACACAACAAACACGGGTTACAAGGTTGGCAAATACAATTAATTTCGAGGTACCTAAAAGGAAAACGTCTTTTGGGCAAAAAAAAAATTAATTTCACTGCCCCGCTTGTTTTTAACAAGTTACCTAATGAAACTAAAGAAATAACTCTACACAAACCTTTTAAACATCATATTAATAAGTTTATAAAAATATCAGGTAGAAGGTATGCTGAAGAAGTGATCCGCCCTTGACCTCTGAATTGGCAAAAACTGTTTTTATAATTTAAAGTATACTATAATATAAAAATTATTTTTGTAAGTACTTAAATTCTTATCTTAATTTTGTATCTGTATTTTTTTTTTTTTCTCTTAGATTTAGGTACTCCTATGATTTACTTTAAATTCTTATCTTGATTTTGTATGTATATTTTCTTTTCTTTTTATTTTCTTTTAGATTTAGATTCTTTAATTGTCATTTTTTACTACTTTTTACAACTTTAATTGACACTTTTTACTACTACATAAATACCATATGAGAATAACTGCCACAGAACAGGTTTTTACCTAGTGTGGCAGTTATTAGTATCTTGTATTAACTAATGTAAATGTAAATAAACAATAAATAAATAAATTATTCTCCTATAATGTGTGATGTGCCAGATCAGCTTCTATTTTCTAATCTCTGGTGTCAATCCTATCTGTATATAAACACAGACGTCCGTGCTTCCGAGTGCGCGTGTCTTTTGTCGCGCAATTGAGTTTCTATGAGAACTCTGTCGAAAGTCAGCGCTGGTCAAAACGCATAATAAACAATAATATTGTTGACCCCACAATATTATTTAACGATTTCTATATGTGTGTTAGATTAACAAATATCCTTCAATAATAAAAGATACATTAAAAAATCGGATTGACAGAACTTTATTTCGCTCTCCTGTAAAGTTCTAAATAATCACTAATGCCATTTTGGCTTTCTATTCTCGTTATAATAGCGATCAAGCCAAAATTGTGAGCGCTAACTAATGAAAATAGATTTGACTTTTATATTCATTCATATATCCATATATTTTTGAAAAGAGATGCGTATATAGAATAAATGTCACATCAATGTTCTTATTATCATCAAACAAACCTAACGCTTATGCAATGGAAATAAGACTAGGTTGGTGGTTTCCTGGAACCAGACTTGAACCCGCGACCAAGTACATCACTAGGCGAATGTCTTATCCAGTAGACTAACAAGTTTGTCAATTGTTCTTCCCACTCTTTGTCTTGTTTTTGTAATACATTCATGTATGTACTCATATCATCTTACAAACCTTTTTTGTATTTTCTGTTTCACGTACTTATATTAATTTTAATTTCTGTTTACTACCGTCTGTTTTCATTATTTTTGTTGTATTTTATCTGTCTGGCTGCAATTCCTGTAAAAATATATTTTATATGAGATTAACATCATAAGTCATTTTTAAATATTTATTAATAATTTTATTATTTATCTTAAGGTAAGCCTTACGCATGAAAAGATAAAACAAATTTTGAAAAAGACATGTTGAGAAGAACATTTTCAAGTTTTATCCTCGAGATAGTGACAGTATTTGAATAGTAATACAGAGCGATTTTTATTAACATTAAGATAATACCACTTAGTATTATTTAGCATAGGTATACCTTAAACCTTTCATTTTTAACTGACTTATTAGAAATGCATCCCTTTAAAAATGATTCAATAGATCCCTCTTACGTATTATTTCCTTTCGCAACCCTTATTTTACGCGCGACGGCAAATGAGCCAAATTACTGTGAGATTTCGAAGAGAAAATCTTCCGTAATGAAGTTAATTTTATTCTCCACTCGGCATAGAAATCAGACAAAAGAGAGGGGCACATTTAAACTTTCATATTGAGAGAGCCTCCGGGGTTACCATGCCGACAAGGAGACCACCCATATATTAACCCTTTTTAATTATTATTACTAATCCGAAGCATTTCAGCGGCTTTTAAAATGCGCACATAATAGCTGAAGCAGAATAAAATATTGCATTGTTTAAACTCCTATATATAAACCTACATGAGGCTTTATGAACTCTTCCCAACCACGGGGTGAGTTTCATGTGGGAGAAGGGCTATTGATAGCGAACGTTTAATTATATTCCTGAAACGGAAACACATTAGTCGGAAAATCATCCACATCCGGCCGATTGCGCAGATGAACGACTTGGAGAAAAGGTTTCATTTATTTGTACTTGGATGGCTTATATAGCGCCGTTTTTGTGAGAAGTCACCTTAAGGGCACTTTGTACTTAAATATTATTTGACATACAATTTACTGGCTAAAGAACTTCGCACTGTGTGACATCCCCTCTCAAACACCGACCCAGAAGCTGGGTCGGTGTTTGAGAGAGATTTCGATTGAAAGGTGGCAAGAAAGGTGGGAGACGGCTACCACCGGGAGATAGACTTATTCCTTCTTCCCGAGGGTGGCCGTGAAGGGTAAGGGCAGGGAATATTTTCCGTCGCTGGACCACCACACTACTCAGATGCTATCGGGTCACGGGGAGTTCAGGTCGAAGTTGTTTGATCTAGGACTCGCTGCTGACCCTTGGTGTACTTGGCGGTTCAGACGGCGGAACATATCCTCTGTGATTGTACGATTATGAATGATGCGAAAGTAGATATGACTGAAGGTTTCACTAAGTTTCAGATAAACAAAGGAGGACGACAGTGTAAGGACGTCCTCGTAAAGAATGCGAGGAACTTCGGATGCTTCAGACAGTTCACTCGTGTGTGGGTAATTCGCTGGGAAATTCTGAGGGGATCTAGTTAATTTTATGTTTTGTTTATGTTGCTCTTGCGCTGAGTGATTATCAGCCGGTCCTGAGCCTTCCTAGTCGGATATCACTCTGTGTTTTTTTTTGTCTTGTTTTCTTTTCCCAACTACGGGTTTTCAGTCCGACTTGAGCCATCTACTGCCGCCTCCTGTGATATTCGTCTTCTTTATAATATGTTTCAATGTTTTATTCTTTCTACACTGTTTTTTTTTTATTGTAGCTTTAATTGTTTTTCTTTTTTATTGGTTTTCATATTACCTATTATTGTTATATATATTTTTTAATATGTATCTGTTTATGGTGACATATCTGCTATTGATAAGTATATGTTACGTATATACGTTAAGTTTATTGCTAACAAAGACGTATCTATAGGTTGGGACAGTGAATGGCAAAAATCAAGCAAACAGGGCGTAACCATCTTACAAGCCACAAATTACCCTTATTGTATAATAAAAGTTACCATGGACCTCGGTCTAGTTAAGGAGACAGAATTTCTTTTACATAAGACTAAAAACAAAGTAAAATAAATCACTGAAAAATTAAAAAAATTGAATGTAAAAGTATATACGTATAATTCTGTGCTCAGTGTGTTTGCGTAAAAAATAATTTAAAAAGTCATAAATAAATCCGACTTTGAACAGCAAAACCTTAATTTGTTATGTAGCATGTTCATCCATTACGCTGGCTTTAGTAGATTAAATGCAGTAATGAAATATTTTCTGTCGTGTTATTTTTAATTAATAATGGCCCTGGGTGTTGTTCAAATTGTGAAATCAACAGCAACATTATTAATGGTTAATAATTGAACTTTTTATATGGAATATGTTTACTCAACAGGTCTTTACTCTCGAAAATTGCGACAGAAAGTAACGCGATAGAAATTTTTTTTATTGTCTCAGATTTACCTTGTGTTTTTGATTTCGGATACGCGTAGTACTTCTCACATGCTAAAGGAGTGTTTTTATGTCTGAGCCACTCTTCTCGCAAATTTCGATTTAAAATTGTCAACTATAAAATGAAAATTTAATACATTCTTGATATAAAATTTTATATCTAAAATTTATTTTGATTTCAAAATATTTACCATTGATGAATTTCGTAACCAACCGAGTAGCTTGTTGGATCTTGTGGTTAGGACACTCGCCTCGTGATCCAAAGGTGGCGGTTTCGAACCTCACTCCAGACTGGCGAGTTAGTCCTATTTTCATAGCACAAGCGTATAGCTTAGTTTGAAAATAGTAAGAATATTGATGTGACACGTATTCCGTGTTCGCATCTCTATTTAAAAAAAAAAAATTGTATTAAATAAATGCCTGAGATATTCGCTAAGGGTTATTTTAATTTCTTACTTGTATTCCTTCGCAGTGTAGTGGTTAGAAGATGGGATTCGATTTTCATATTTTAATTTATTTATTTATTTAAAGTTATGAATATTTTCTTTCAACATGTGCAGAAAGCAATCAGGTTCGCAAAATTCCTTTAATGGTTGGTGGCCGGTTCGCGGCCACTGGTGGTCACAATGTTAATATACCATTTGCTTTTGCTAGGTACTACAGCGGTCATGAACAATTGTACTGTAAAACGTTTTTTTATATTGAAAATATAGTTTTCTACCAAAATAGGGAAGCACACAGTATTATTCAAAATAACCATTTAACTCGACTACGATAATTCTGAATGTGTTACCCCTAAACATTTGCCTAGTATATTTTTTAACCATCCTTTAGAATAGAGGGCGTCCGCGAAAGACCTGGCAAGATCAGATACTACAATATTGGAAGATGGCCCTGTTCAAAGCCTCAACAAACGTAGAGCATGCATGAGAATATGTATGAATGTAGCCGAAGCAAAAGTGGTGTACCAAAATATAAGAATATGGCGTTAGTTAGGTTAACCTTAAAATTTTTAAAAAAATTCACAAAAATATATATTTTTTATTGACAAATAAATGTATGTAGTTATATAATTATAGCATTATAGACGTTCCCGAAATACCTTTATTTCTATATTTACTCCTGTAACTATAACATCTATTTCAGTAAAGTTGTAGTTACGAAACACAATTCACGTTATGCAAAACTTTTTACGTAAACGCAAATCATGCTAATGAAATATCATTTTCGCATAGTTATACCTACAATAAAAATTATATTTATTTTTCTTTCCGAACATATTTATCGAAAGACATCACCTTGCCAGTTACTAACACCATAGATAAGAGATAGTGAGGTGGGGTGAATTCATAAGATTTCGCGATTTTAATTTCACACTGGCGATACAGAAATCGCCGGTTCGCCAAACGCACTATCACAGGATACAGCAATATATATCACATAGATAAGGATTATCACATATTTAATCTTCTTATAATTGTATGGGAACCAGGTTGTAAAAGTATTTTCGCTTTAATACTGCACCAGGAAGCTCTATGTCAGCGGAATCACCATAGTTTGTATCCTCGCATTCCCGTTGTCACCATCGCGGACACATGTTGTGTGTCTCCCTGTGTCCCGAAAAGCTTACGGGATTCGAGGCAGCCTGGAGGAGGTCGATAGAGGATGATAATAAGCCTAGGCTGGAGGATAGTGTTTAGCTGTGGAGTTTACTGGCGCAATTCTTGATAAAAAAAAATTGTTCCCTCACTGCAAACCCATTAGTACCTGCCAAAATACAGACAGTGCTTATTTTACTATTTATCTTCTTATCGCATTTCTCGTACAGTGAGGCTTAATTTTCTCCCTATTTTTTGCGTTGCTATCTATACACCATTCATTACGACCTGTTAATTATATTTGTAATATATCAAAAGATCATAATATAAATTAAATATTTTTACAGATTTTTACGACTGTTCAGAATATCCGACGATGTCTCCAACCTCCGTTCATCAGAGATATTTATTACCCTCAGTGACTTCGTCCACCAGCGAAATCAGCCTTGATTATGGACCCTGCAGTCAACCAGGGAACTCGGGGACACGCCCCAGAATGACCCGGAAAATTCTTCACAAAGGATATACAATTACTACAATTACTCGGACTGTAAAATTACAAGTGTTTTTAAAAAAATCACACATAGGCAGGCGACTGCTCCTTTCGTATACATTAATTTAAATAATTATTACTTAGTTCTCTTGCATCTCACTTATATTGTTCATGTATTTTATAATAAGGCTTTATAAGTAAAACGTTTCTCGGTAGGGTCCGAATTGTATATTGATCCGGATTAAATAAGTGAGCTAGGAGGCAAGACCCTTGCACTCTTACAAATCACATTTCTCTGGAAAACTTTCACTACATTTGATTAACACTCGCGGGCTTCTGTGTCTGCAAAGTTTAATGTATGTTCTGATCGCTGCAAATCTAGATTTTTCCTTTTTTTTTTAGACTATTATTTTAATGATTTAAAAATGATATATTAATGAAATCTGTTATTATTTATTTGTGTCACACTTCAGTGGCCATCACCAGTAGTCTGAATAACCCAGAATTCAGAACAGGCAAAAATAACAGAATATTTTTGGTGGTCGTTAAAACCTGCGATTATGTCTTAGGAGGTTAAAACTGTGATTTATTTTCCTGAATATAATAAGTTCTCTTTCGAAGATTTAAATAAATCTTTAAATAAAAACAAACACATGAATCACCCTGCACACAAAATATTTTTCTGGTTCGCATTGCCCCGCCTCGTATACCTGTCAATGTATTTTGTTTTCAAATATCGTCTGTATTTTATTACTCCCTTTTTTTAACTCGTAGCGTCTGCATGTCGGCTTGTCTGCTTATCGCTTGTCTGCCGAATAAACTTTGGATCGATTTTTAACCCTTTTCCCGTCATCCAATCGAGCTGAAACTTTGCAGGCAGACTCGTGGCGATGATAAAAATGGTCTAACGATTTTTCGTTTAATTTTTTTTTAATTATTATAGTATAATTTTAGATTTTTCGAAATTTTAACGGTCTTTATTACTCTCTTTCGTAGCGTCGCCCGACCCGAGCCCGACGCGTAGAGTAAGCGCGAAACATGTTTCAATTAGTAAATGAGAAAGGGTTTATAGTAAAAACTTGGTTTTTATGGGTTAGATTTTTTCAAATTCAAATTGTCTTTTTTAGAAAACTTAAACGATATAAAAGAAAATAAAACCATTTATTTTGTGACGCATAAAAAAGATGTGTGATGTACACACATTTATTTTGTTTTATTAAATTGCATTTGACTCTACAAAATGCTACGCATTTTTAAGAGCGCTTTTTTCAATTTTACACCATATTTTATTCGAAAAGTCTCCAAAAAATATACTCTGTGTTAATAATTTAATCAAAAAGTTTGATCATTAAAAAAACTCCAGCACACAAATAGGTAAAAAAGAATTCATTCATACCCTCAAAACGTACCTTTTTACATAATTCATCCACTTGTTTGTACTAAACATTCCTTGACCTGAAGAAGGGAACATCGCTCTCGAAGAATTTAAGTGCGGTAAAAAAAGTTTTAATATTTTATTAATAAAATGGTGCCACAAAGGTAATTTAAAAAATTTGAAGGAATGAAATTGTTGACGTTGTGACAACATGACGACATCTAACAATAAACAAGGATAATAATGCAGCTCGCCACATACCGCCCTTTTCTAAAACATTACCCGGATTACCTATTTAGATTTAGGAATATTTATATTCAGTTTTCCTTCATTTGTAGTTATTAATTATCTTGCCTTATTCGTGTGAGCCTCCTTATTGGTAACATAGTCAACACAGATCTTCAACGTGCGTCTAAACAACCACATCTCAAAAGCCTTCAGTCTTTTAACGTCCTGATAAATTAGTAACATCGAATTTGAATGCCCGTCTATAAAACCTTAATTGTGTTATACACACTTTGACAAAAATAATAAAGAGACCGCTAATTTCAGATCATATCGTTGTTATCTCGAGAATATCGGGAGCTTTATTACTTTTCTCGAGAATATATTATCGATGTTCGTTACTCTCGATACCGACTCAATCACGTGATGACTTCTGTACGGATTTAAAGGTAGCATATCAACCCTTACCGAGAGCCCCTCCCCCGAAGCCTCTGGGGGAAGGGGGAAGGGTGGGAGTGGGGAGAGTCTCTTCCGGGGAGCGGCAAGAAAGCCGGGAAATCTAAAATGAGAGTGCATTTGCTCGCAGGGACGCGATGCAGGATAACCACCAAGTCTTATATTATCCTAACACTTTTAGCCATGAGAGGCGCAATAAATGTAGCGAAATCTGTGTACCCTACAGTTTCCTTCCACAATAAAGTTCATTTAAATTTATCCGTCAAAAATAAATAATCCAAGAATAAATTTACATATGTATATCTTCAATAGTAAACATTATAGTAGGTAGCTAATTTATGTATGAGAAAAATGAATGGAAGTCTCTTATACCATGGCTCAGGGCTTACAACCAGTATGAGCAGGCTTAAGTTATCATTCTACATATATATATATAGAACTTTCATAATTTTGATAATGTGTGGATGTGGAATTGGTGAACGTTGCATTGTATAAAGTGATCACTTAAGCCAGCTCATACAGGATGTAAGATACTTTCAGATTTTTTTTTCATATAAAATTAGCTTCGTCTCTATGGGAATTCTTTAATTTGTGCTTAATTAATTAGAATATTTCACCTGAAAAACTTTTATAAACTATTTAAAAGTTCTAAATGGCAAAAAAAAACAGTATTATGACAGATTCACTGACACACATATACATTGTTAACGTATTGTCAATAGGCACATAATACAGGCTTAAATAATTCAATAGAAATGAAATATTGGGACCGATTTATAATATTTATTTTTATCCAAACTAGGAAATTTGTGCATTGCGTAATACTAAAGTACAAAAATATTGGTAACTTTCTGAGAAATGCTAAAGATAAAGATGTAATGACTGTCCCTCTTTTTATATTGGAAAAACGAGTCGTAATTTTGATATACGGATTAAAGAACATATAAGATGCTTAAATAATTCAAATTTTTCCGAATTTGTCAATCATATTATTGAGCATAACCATAGTCTTGATAAAAATACAGGAGTCAATATTCTTCACATTGATAGTAAAAGTAAACGTTTAAATAATTTAGGAGCCCTAGAAATTAAGAAATCTATAAATAATAATGAACGTATTGTAAATAACCAAAAAAATCTAACTTACAGTCCTATCTCGAATATGTTCCCTTTCACCCTATCACCTGTTTCGTTCGCACCCCCCACTATTTACCCCCATTTGGACACTTGACATCGAGGTATGATTGTTCATAAATTGTAAAGTTTAATTAGTATTAAGTATACCTGATGAAGGAACGTCGTTTCCGAAACCGGTTGGTTTTTACCAAAAATTAAGTGGTGATTAACTAAGTTAATTCATTTAATTATATTCACAATGAATAACCACAAAGTAATAGCAAAATACAATAGTATAAGAAATTTTATGAGTTTCTTAAAGAATCATGAAATAAACATGCGTCATCTGTTAACTTTTCTTCCTGAGACAACTTGACTTTTGTAAGTACTCAATATTAGGTAAGCCTTCTACGGTACTAGCAAATGTAGTTTTGGCTAGAAGTTCCAGGGAAACATATCAGATATTTTAGGAACCCCAAATCCAGTATTTCCCACCCCTGTGGCCGCACCCCGCGCCAGGTCCCTCCAGCAGTTTATGAAGCCTCACTTCGGATTATTATCATTGTTTTTGTAGTGAGAGGTTAAGTGTTGCTCTCATCTGGGGGTGGAAACTGCTCTTCCGCGATCGATACCCCCCACCCCCACCCACACCCTCCCGGGAGAAGGTGAGACGAGGGAATCATGGGATGACATGAGTTATAAGGGGATTAGGTGTGCTGCAGGCTCAGTTGCACTTTTCTCTGATCACTTTTGACGGCAATAGAGGTCTCGGAGTCAAAATATGTGTTAGACAGGGGACAAGTCATAAAATATGGTTTTGGGGATGGAAAAAGTATGTATTTTCGTACTTTTGTATCTCATCATTGTATTTTATAGAGACACTAGTATTATTGTGTACATTAATTCCCTATTCTCGTTAATTGCACTAAAATATAGCCACACCAAAAATTTTTCAAATTAATCTCATTGGGCATTGCTACGAGTGCCTACATACCAACCATTCAAATCCGACAAACTGCAACTGTGAAAAAATCCAGGAGGTGGAAAAATTACTTATTTAGGTTTAATAATTGATAAACACTTTAATTGGAAATAACATATTGATAATATTTGTAAAAAACTGAGATCCATACTAAGTGCATTTCACATGCTAAGACTATGTAGCTCTCGGGGCACAATGTACTCTCTATACTTCGCGATGGTTGACTCGGTTATCAGTTATGGCGTGAGCAGTTATGGTATTACCTATAAAACATACATTGATAAAATCAAACAGTTACAATTAAGATTCATAAAACTTATAGTAGATAATAGAACTAAATGTATGTACAAGGATGATTATAATAAATTATTCAAAGTACGCAAAATATTACCAATTGACCAAAAAGTAAAATATAATATAATACTAGAAGAAATGATAAATAATATTAATATACACACTGATACGCACCATAACTATGCAACCAGATCGACAGGACGAACAATGAGAATACCAATCACTAACAACGTGCATGGTGAAAGAAAAAGAGATTATATTGTGCCAAGAATCATTAATAAAGTAGATAAAAAATTCTTTAAGATGATGCAAGACAAAAAAACTCCATTGGCTTCAAAAAAGTACAAGCTAAAAGAATATATATTAAAGCTATGTACCTAATCTTACATTAATTTATAATTACATATCATGTATCACTTGTAAAAGTCATGCAATCAATATATATATATATATTTAAAGAAACCAGTGTTTCCCTACATCGAAAATATGCGAATTTGGTGGGGGTGGCTGTGCGTGGGTGGGAGTGGCTGACGAAAATGTGCTTTCTAACGCATAGTTTTGTTATGGGAAGGCCGAAAATGCTTCGGATTGTTTCAAAATAGGCGCGCCGACTGTGTCGGTGAGTCTAGAAGGTTCAAGAAAAACCTGCTCTAGAAAGTTCTGGAAGGAGAAGGTTCTATAAAATTCCCGAAAGTTCTGTAAGGTTCTAAACTGAGTGGCGGAATGTGTCGGTGTGTCTAGAAGGTTTCTGTACATTCAATAAATTTCTTGAAAGTTCTGGAAGGAGAATGTTCTAGAAGGTTCGCGAAAGTTCTATGACGATCCATAGTACTAAAAACCTACGCGTGCGAAGCCGCGCGGGCACAGCTAGTACTCGATAATGACCTACACTATAATCTTCATTATAAAATAAAAATTATTGTCAAATATAGAAGGCAACCATGCCATAAAAGTGCTGTGCAATTTGGCGTATGTGTAATGTAATAAGTATAAAAAATAAATAAATATGAAAAAAAAAATTGTACGGCTTTTATTTGCGTATTTTACCTAGCAGAGTGTCCGCAAAGTGATACCACTGGGAGCCGGAACAAGGGTGAGTACTAGAGCCTCCAAATATTCGTGATTCGAATCCATTATCATTAACTATTCGAATATCGAACAGTTAATGATAATGGATTCGAATATTTGAATATATTCGTAAAATTAATTTTTAATTTTTCACTTCTTGTTTGTCGACTCAAATACTAAAGAATAATAGAAAACCGACTCAATCGTTGACAAAACAAAGTGTGTTAACCGTAAATGCTTATTGTAATAAAACCACAAAGATAAGCATAAGACTTAAAAAGGCAAATGCAAAAGATATCTTTGATATCCAACTTTCGTATAGCCGATAGCGGTACTTCTGAAGAAAAAAATCGTATACCTGAAAATACTTGCATATGGCTTCCAGAGTCCGTAAATCTTTGTTTCGTTTAGAAAAATATTAAAAATCTTATAAATATGACCGAATACTTTACGAATATTTTTTAAAGTATTCGAATAACGAATACTTAAAAACAGGCGAATATGTTCGAGTTCGAATATTCGAATATTCGGACTGGAGGCTCTAGTGAGTACCAATCTCTTTCATCGAAATTAAGGCATCCGATCTGGCGTCAGACTTATGATCAGGACACTTGCAAACTATACCAATTCCACTGGCGTAGAAGATGGCGATGTAAGATCATCCACAGAATTAATTAGTAAAATTTATTCAAATCAACATGGAGATTGCAAAATCAATGACAAGAATCATGCATACTGCCAGTGATGACGTATGGATTGGAGACTATAACCCTTACAAAGAAAAGTGTAGAAAAGCTCAAATGGCTCAACGATCCATGGAGAGATCCATGCTTGGAATAAGCCTAAGAGATAGAATTAGAAACCATGAAATTAGGCGCAGAACTAGAATAATGGATATCATGGATCGTGAGCGAAGCTAAAATGGCACTGGGCAGTTTGCAGCACACGTTGCAAGACGGGATGCTACAAGATGACCTCCCAGAGTTCTGAAATGGAGACCTTGGGAGAATAAAAGAGGCATCGGAAGACCTCGAAAGAGATGAGCCGATGATACAGTCGCTGTGGGGAGAAATAAATGGCTACAATTAGCAAACAACAGGGAAAAATGGAAAAATAAGGAAGAGGCCTAAATCCAGCAGTGGAAAGACGAAGGCTGATGAAGAAGAAGAAGAAACATGGACATAATAGAAGAGGAACAGATAGAATGAGACTGTCATCCGGAAAGTCCGAATCTCGAAAAGCTAAGATATACGGCGCGATGAAGAGCTTCAACCCATCGGCGTACCAGCCACCAAGATATGGTGGCTACAAAATTTTCACGGTCATGTATCAGCCGCCGAACTTTGGTGGTTGAAGCTCCGTCTCTGGTTGAAGCGCATGTGTACTTTAAATTACCAATTATTTTTGGTGACAGTGATCAGCAAAACAAAAAAACATCATATTTTTGACACATGCACTATTATTTAAAAAATGGCAGAGTACCTAAATAATAATTAAAAAAAAATATTAAAATTCTTATAAAATATGTACCGTGTGAATTTTAATGTTAAAAAGTATTTTATATAGCTTTTTATGCAGTATTTAAGTAGATATATATGTATTAATTGTAACTCGCGCATGTGATGAGCATTTATTTTCTGATCTTATTTTTTTTTTTTTTTAAATAAATAGAGATGCGAACACGGAATACGTGTCACATCAATATTCTTACTATTTTCAAACTAAGCTAAACGCTTGTGCTATGAAAATAGGACTAACTTCCTAGTCTGGGCTGAGATTCGAACCCGCGACCGATTCGATTTGTGTTGTAACAACTGATTTCTGAATGCTCTGTCATCAAATTAACGATCACGATTAATGATATGTAAAATATAAGATTAAATTTTAAAAATACTTTGCAACGTAATTGAATTATACGCAAAGTTTTTTTAATAATGGGTTGCTCAAGGGCCTCGCTAAGACTATAATTTTAATATTATACTTCGGTGCAATTTACTAAAAGAAAATAAGTTTATTATTCATATACTACTTGAGTTTGTATCGGTACCGTAACATAATTAAAAGAGACGTAAATAAAGCCAAGAGCTTAAATAAACTCGTTTACTTTCGAAAATAATATGTAGATTTTATATTTTCCGCGAGATATTGCTTGAAATTTTCAAAACTTTTCACTCAGGCGGTGAGGGATTAGACTTCTTACACTTTCAGCGAACTTTTTCCAGCCATATGAAAGTTTCCACTGCATGAAACAAACACGAAATAAAAATGCAAGATAAAACGCAACAGAGCACCTACATACATTAATGTACACCGATTTTTCTCGGATGCTTATGCACTCTATACTACCTATATTAGTTATAGATGTGAAAGCCGATCTTTTTTGATTTATATAACTATAATCTTTGTGGGCAAATGTTGGTATACGTCCGTTTTCCATACCTTACCGTGCCTAATGAATGAATATATTTTACCGGTTTATTGCCACTATCGGACAGGAGAGTTTTATCCGATCTGATTTTATTATATAAAATTGTAAACTCGCATTACCACAGCCCTGAAATTTTGTCCTTAATAATGTTCCATGTACCCAGTCGAACTACTCGAGTGCCGACGCCTTTTTACTGTGACAATACTAGAACAAATGCTCACTACAACTCGCTAGTACCTAGAATACACAGGTTAGGTAACAATTATACAAACATAGCGGACGTGTTTGGTTCTGGCCTGTCACAGTATAGGGGCGCGATACTGAGAGCGCTTCATTCCGCCATAATGTAAATTATATACACTTTCTTTTTTTTGGTTTTCTCTCTGTTTATATCATTTTTGCAAATAACTGTTATATACCTACATATGTAAAAGCCTATTTAGGCGTAAATGAATGAATAAATAAATAAATATGAGGAAATTATTCCAATGCTAGCATTAAGAAATCAGCTGTGACCGACTGCTTGCTGCTAGGCCCTGCTTGCTGCTAGGCCCTGTTAGCGGCTATATCAATTCCAGATAAGGGACTACCGCGGCCTCTTATCTGGAATCGGCTCTCGTCCATTGCCTGCTGATTTTTAAATTAATATTATTTTAATATTTGGCTTTAAAACACACAAACATGCTTTCAAAGTAAGTAATCAACTGTCAATTTGACACTTTTTGCCAGATAATCGCGTAAAAATGCGTCGCCCTGTATTCCTGTCATATGAAAAGTGGCGTTTTTGCTTATAGCATCCCTTTGCATCCCTTATATGAAGAACTTCTTCATATAAGGGATATTTATTCTAACAATATTTTTATATGTTTATTCTGAGAACACAGCTACTAGATTTGTGCACTGCGGGATTATTATTCATTAAGATGAATTATAAAAGTCTCACAGAGATGAAGCTATTTATATGAAAAAGGTGTATGGATATATTTTGTACGATGGCCCAGGCCCAGGGCTTACGACCTGTATGAGCGGTCTTAATTGATCACTCTACACAATGCAACGTTCACAAATTCCATCATAAGAACTAGTGATGCAACGAATGCGAATACGAGTATTAGTACATTCCGAATAGCAGATATTTACCGAATATTCGTATTTGCCGAATATCATCACGAATATTAAAATGTGCACCATATATCCGAACACACCTACGCACTCTATTATCGGGGATTACGCTAACCAATTGTAACTTGTTTCACAGCATAAGATGAGTTCTTTCATCTAGTTTTGTTGGGTTATTAAAAAGGTTGAGTGCTCATTTCATGTAGTTTTTGTTTTGTAATACGTATTGTTCGTTCCATTTCATTTCCGTTGTGTGTTAAAGTGTCATCTCTTATAAAATAATTTCAAATTAAATCTTATAAAATGACCTCACGTAAGCATGAAAAATGTGATATTTGGAAACATTGGAAAGAAATCTGATAAGTTAAAATTAAATATAACTTTACTAGCTGGTTGGCCCGGCTTCGCTCGGGATCATAATTCGGTAAGCATAGAATTGTGTTGACATCTCTTTTTTGCTGGTTTCTGCACCTGTGATTGGATTGCCTTGCTGGACCGTCTTCGCTTTGCCAAAATATCGACAGATATTTTAGCGCACAATCATAACACTCTAGAGAGAACTTTCTAAAACTTTCTAGAGCATTCCGAAATCTTATAGAACTTCCTGGAATCTTCTAGAACTTTCTCTTTCCAGAACCTTCTAAAGCATTATATTTCTTTCTGGAACCTCTAGACCCACCGACGCACTCCCCCACTCAGTTTGGAACCTTATAAATCTTTCTGATAGCTTGTAGAACTTTCTCCTTCCAGAACTTTTTAGAGTATTCTCGAACCCTCTAGAACTTCCCTGAACCATGAAAACTCGCTGACACATTCTGCAACTCAGTTTGGAACCTTATAGAACTTTCTGAAACTTTCTCCATCCAGAACATTCTAGAGCATTCTGAAACCTTCTTTTAATCTTCTGGAAACTTCTAGACTCGCCGATGAACTCAGCCACTCGATTTGGAACCTTATAAAACCCTTTTAAACTTTCTCCTTCCAGAACCTTCTAAAGCATTCGAGAACCTTAATGAACGTTCTGGAACCTTCTAGGCTCACCGACATACTCCGCCACTCAATTTGAAACCTTATAGAACTTTTAGGAATCTTCTAGAACGTTCTCTTTCCAGAAATTTTTTAAGCTTTACCGAACGTTTTAGAACCTTCTTGAACTGTGTCTTTCTAGAATCTTCTAAAGCGTTCGAGAACCTTTATGAACGTTCTGGAACCTTCTAGACTCACAGTCACTCTCCGCCACACTGTTTGGAACGTAAGAGAACATTTTTTAGAAGAAAAAAGAGCTTCTACAACGTTCTCCTTCCAGAACATTCTAGAACTTTATCAAATGTTCTGGAACCTTATAGAGTCATAGATACACTTCGTCACTTTGTCTGGAACCTTATAGAACTTTCGTTAATCTTCTAGAACGTTCTCCTTCCGGAACTTTCTAGAGCTTTATAGAATCGTTCTGGAATCTTCTAGTCTCGCTGACACACTCCGCACTCAATTTAGAACCTTATAGATTTTTTGGGAATATTCTAGATTTTTTTCTTCCAGAACTTTCTACAGCTTTATCGAACGTTCTGAAATCTTCTAGATAACACACTCCGCCAGTCAGTTTGGAACCTTATAGAACCTTCTCGAACGTTTTTTTCCAGAACCTTCTTTAGATTGTTTAGATATGCTTTAGCATTCGAGAAACATCACGAAATTTCTGTTCTAGACTCACTGACACACCTCGCCACTCAGTTTGTGACTTTATAAAACTTTGGGGAATCTTCCCAGAATTTTCTAAAGTTTTATCGAACATTCTAGAATCGCCGGCACACTCCGCCATTCAGTTTGGAACCTTATAGAATGTTCTTGAACTTTCTGCTTCCAGAAACTTGTAAAGCATTCGAAAACCTTCATGAACGTACTGGAACCTTCTGGATACACCGACACACTCCGCTACTCACTGAGGAACCTTATAGAACTTATAATAATCTTCTAGAACGTTCTTTTTCCAGAACTTTCTAGAGCTTTTTCGAACATTCTGGAACCTTCTAGACTCACAAACCCACTTCGCCATACTGTTTGGAACGTTATAGAACTTTCGTGAATCTTCTAGAACGTTCTCCATCCAGAACATTCTTGAACTTTATCGAACAGTCTGGAACCTTATAGAATCACAGACACACTCCGTCACTAGAATTTTATAGACCTTTATCAAACGTTCTGGAACTTTCTCGACTCACCTCTTAGTTTGGAGCCTTATAGAATTTTCGGGAATCTTCTAGAACACTTCCCTTCCAGACTTTCTAGAGCTTTACTGGACATTCTGTAACATTCTTGAGTCACCGGCACACTTCACCACTTAGTTTGGAATCTTATAGAACTTTTGGTAATTTTCTATAATGTTCTCCTTCCAGAACTTTCTAGAGCGGATTTTTCCAGAACCTTCTAGACTTACCGACACAGGGCGGGCCCATTCTGGAACAATCTGAAGTATTTGCGGCCTTCCCATAACAAAACAATGTGCTAGAATGCACATTTTCGTCACCCACTCCCACCCACGCTCAGCCACCCCCACCAAACTCGCACA
The DNA here is from genome assembly GCA_016648135.1 of Agrypnia vestita. Lineage (NCBI taxonomy): Eukaryota > Metazoa > Arthropoda > Insecta > Trichoptera > Phryganeidae > Agrypnia > Agrypnia vestita. Next base: position 22,967 of record JADDOH010014417.1, on the reverse strand, counting down.
TTTTCAATGGGACCCCAAGGGCTATCCACCACCATAACCACCACGGGGTGGTACTATCTGGTTGTGGAGAAAACTTGGCGGATAGGGAAACACGTGTTTCTTTATATATATATATATATGTATTGATATATTGATATTGATTTGTTCATTTTGTTATAAAGAAAAAAGATATCGGTTTGTGTAGGTACATGATTTGTTTGTGAAATCGTTCCAAAACAAAGTCGGCCCATTGAGACGAGTTTGTTTTGGTTTGTTCGGGGATTTGCTCTAAAATATCTAAGACAACCCAATATCTCACCTTCTGCTGACCCATTGCTTTTCTGGCGTGAAGATATATATTTCCCTAAGCTGAAAAAACTGAAAAAACAGAAGTATTTTTCATTGAAGCCGTCGACTGTCGCCTCAGAAAGATTATTTTCGACCGCTGGGAATGTACAAACGGATAAAAGAAATCGCCTAACGCCCGAGAAGTTACAAATGTTGTACTTTTTGAGCAAAAATTTGCCGATGGTAAATTTTAATTATTAAATCTTGTTGAATTATTCGTATTCGCCAATAGTGGGTTTGATATTCGTATTCGTATTCGAGAAAGTAGTTTTCGTTGCAACACTAATAAGAACATCCACACATTATCAAAATTTTGAAATTTGTATAAATGTTCCAAATCTGGAAACCTTCCTTATATATGATTGGACTACTCGTGAGACATCTATAGTCCTTTCTCATGAAACAGTATTCATAGATTTCTCAGCTGGTAATGACATCTCTATATATAGTTTTTTGAAATATAGATTTAAATATGTATTTCTCCTCGCTCACGCTCTTCTTCAGTCATATGTATCATTCTCCGAATAGAATGGGCGTGCAGTGGGTACATGCGTGATTTTTACGTAAACATATAATTGGAAAAAAAATCAAAACATATGGCTTGTAATATTCCTATCATAAATATTATGAAATTTCTCAGATTTTAATATATCAAAATATTCTGTTACATTAATATTTAATTTCGATTATTTTTCGAAATATGTGTTTAGTTAAATACGCACCTGCCGGGTAGTATTTCTATTTAGACGTTGTTTTTGAGGTTATATTTGACACCCTTCGCCACGCGTTCCTACGTTTACTTTTTTCCGTAATATAAAATCTGCTATTTGAATTCACACCAGAATATAATTTTTTTCATATGAATATTAATTAATACAGTTTTATTAGAACAATAAGATGAAAGCGTCAACAGTTTCAGTAAAAAGTTTTTCAAATAATAAGTAATATTTATATGCATTAAATATTATTTACACTTATTATAAAACAATCTGTAGATCTCGCTACTTCATACGATTTCGTCATTTTATTGCTGTTTCTTGATACTGGCAGGGTGTGCACTAGATGCTGCGTTTTGAGCGCAATCATACTGTATATATATGCATATATAAGATTTCTTAGGTAATTTCTGCATTCGTATAAATGGTGGATAAGCATATAATTTTACTTTTTTAAGCGTTACATAATGACGATAAAAATGTTATGAATGAAAAAACAAAATATTTTTATAATTTGGGTAAAATCTACGGTAACACCAGTTCAAACAGACATGAATTGACAACAGTGAAAATAAAATTACAAATTTTGAAACTTGTGAGTATCTACAACAAAGCTAATAACGGTTAAGCATACAAAATGTATGAAATATGATAAAGAACACTTCTATCTAAACGATCATATAACTGTAGCAATAACAAATATTGGATAATCCCAAATTTGTAGCAGACCAAAATTACACAACTACCCCATATACCATTTCTGTTGCCAAAGCTTTCAACCCAATAGGGCTCTTATTCAACACAGAAATAGGGCCCCTATTAAAAATACCGACCCATGATTTTTATACATCTTCAGTAGTTCATTGTTTATTTTCAGTGGTTTTAATATTCATTTTTTAATTACTATAATTACATTGTACAACAATGTTAATTACATATCATATATTTGAATAACAGAACGAGAATATTAACGCCTACCCACCTTTTATCGTTATATTAGAATAGTGAAAAGGGATGTAATGTAAGACAAATAGAATTTATCTAGAAACATTAGATTAGGTTATAAAAATTAAGAAGGCATTGTGATAATATTTATAAATATGTATTTGTGTTTTTGATAAGATTTTTTCATAACGTTAACGTAACTTGTTAATTTTCGCAGTTCAATTTGGTTTTGAAATTTCTATTTTTCTCCTCTCCTTCACCCTATTCCTCCGCGGGTACAGGTCGTCCTCCTGATGACGTTGAATAAGAATTCAACGAAACGTCGAGAATCGTTTCTCGGAAAAACATACGGTTCGTATAAAATATCCGTAACCTTTTACAGTTAAATATGTATGAGAGTGTAAATAGACAGTAATGAACATATTAACATAGTATATTCTAGCATCATCATCATCATTCTTGGCACTACAACCCTTGGTGGGTCTTGGCCTCCTCAATAATTTTCCTCCACTCATCTCGGTCTAGTGCCAGCTCTCTCCAGTTCCGAAGCTCTAAGGCAGAGATGTCTTTGAGGACGTTGTCACTCCATCTTAATTCAATTCAATCCAATTCAATTTATTTAATAATATGTACATTACAAACTAAGTGTTCAAGGCATACATATTATGGAAGTATATATCAAAATAAAAATATTTAATAAATTAAAAATAACATAAAATCTGGTCAAAGGTGGAGGAGAATCCCGCTTCGGAAAACCCCCTCAGACACGTGGAATATATCAATACCCAAAGCGATTTTGTTCAGCATAGCTGTGGCTCTTCCAACAAGCATAACCATCGGCAGGTTGGTCCTGTATATTGGAATGTGAAACAATCTATGCTGACGATGTCTACTATAATTATCAGGAACATACAAACCAATGCTCTACATAATTTCAGGATTATCGATCACACCGCGTAACAATCGATAAAAATGTGTAATCAAATACACATTCCTTTTAGTCTCTAGACTATTGTAGCCAAGCATGCCCTGGAGAAACTCGGTTGGGTAAAGCCAAGGATAATGCACGTACTCTCTCATGTAGAGATATCTCAGAAACTTCTTTTGGATTTTACTTGTACTAGTACTTGCCCTCATGTGGCCCCCAGATCATCGAGCCACTCTCGAGTCTACTCCGCACCATTGTAAAGAGTTCTCAGTACGCGGGTATTCTCGAAAACCCTGGCAGTACGCAGAACAAATCCTAACATTCTCAAAGCATTACCACTGATCGTCTCTATGTGATCGTGAAATGTTAGGTTGCTTACAAATCTAACACCTAGATCTTTAACATTCGATGTTCTTGTCAGATTTTGGTCGTTCATTTTGTAGCGAAAAAATAGAGTTTTTTGGGCCCTAGTGAAGGATGTAACCGAACACTTGGAAACATTAAACAAAAGTTTATTTCGTTTTCCCCATTCACATATATTTGATATATCTCTTGGAGAAGATGAAAATCGTCCAAAGTTGACACCTTTAAGAAAAGCTTTAAGTCATCCGCAAATAACAGAAAGTGCGAGCTTAAAATTACATTTTTTATATTATTAATAAAAATCGAAAACAACAATGGACCCAGGTTAGATCCTTGTGGGACACCCGAGAAGGTAATTTTATTTTATTTTATTTTATTTTATTTTATTTTATTTTATTTTATTTGGGAAACATACAGTACAATTTAAAAAAAAAATTATATAATATCAAAAAAAAATATTCGTGAGTATGACCAGTAAAGTTTCCTCGAAACTGGTAAAAAGAAAACAAAATAAAAAACAATGATAAATAATATGTAATAAATAATAAATATTTCAAAGATTTAAATTATGATAATGCATAAAATGGGAGGGGTGGGGAGAGGGAGGGAACGGGATTCTATTAAAGAAGTATCAAATCAATAGTCATAAATGAGATTACGGAGTTTCATTTTAAATAAAAGCAAATTGTCAGTAAAAATGTCTACATTATTTGCAAAATTTAACAGATTGTATTTTGAGGTGGAACGAGTTACAAAGCAATTTTTTAAGTAGTTGGTCCTACCAAAGTTTGCGTAAAATAAATTATTTGAACGCGTTGAGTATGTAGGACAACTTAAACCTATTTGCTCTAATAAATAGGGTGAGTCAACCAAATTATTCAAGATTTTATAAAGATAACACAGATCTTGTATGCATCTTCGATATGATAGAGGAGGGATTTTATGGTAACACTCGCTTTCTGTGTATGAGTTGAATTCTAAACAGGAACGGAAATTAAAAATATTGAAAAATTTGTGTTGGGTATTTTCAAGTCGCTCACTGTATGTAGAATAATGAGTGTTCCAGACTACTGATCCAAACTCCAGTTGACTGCGTATAAATGAAAAATATAAAGTGATTAATGTATACGTTGATTGAAATGGGTTTGACGTTCTGGCAATGAAACCAAGGAGTCGATATGCTTTAGCAATTACCGATTCCATACGTGGGAATGTTAATTATTAATATTTATATATAATGTTTTTTTTTTTTTTTTTATTTATTAGAGACACTAACAGGATAATGGGTACATGACACTCAGATAATAAACATTGTAGTGAAGAGTATGCCCATTGTCCCAATTACAAGTGTCTTCGGCATGCTCTAGTAACATGTATTTTTGTAATTAATTATATTTCACATGTACATTTATGTATATTATATATTTGTGTTTGAGTGTAGTGCGATTAGTATTTAATGATCTATAGGTTCATGTCGTCGTTTAGAAAATGGATGTTGTGTATGAGTGAGTTTTTGAACGAAGATAACGTGTCTGCAAGAATATCAGCATCAATGTTAGGGTCGGCACAATACAAATTATATGTGCGACACAACCTTGTAATGGGAGAAAAGTAACCGACATTATTAGTGTGCTGACTTATTCTGAAGAACTCAGGGTTTCTTATACGGGGTTTAACATGCAAATTTATATGAGATAAGACAGAGAGAATCAATAGCTCCGCTGAGAATCTTGTGTAGCACAATGAGATCGGATATTTTTCGTCGGGACTCAAGTTTGTGCATCTTGAAAAAGGCAAGTCGATCTTAATTAAGAATGTTAATTTAGAATATAAGATGACACCGAGATCCCTCACCTGAGTGCAGACGTTGAGTTGCTTATTGTTGAGATGATAATTATAGGATAAATTTTTTATCTTTTTGGAGAATGAAATGATATGACATTTATCGATATTTAGGAAAAGTTGGTTATTTTTGGCCCTCCTAAGCTCCTTCGCCCAATGGGCCTTGAGTTCAGCAGGGACTTTGGTGCTTGATGCTCGGACATTCTCTCCACGTGACCCAGCCACCGAAGTCTTCCCAGTTTTATAAATGTTGTGACGTTTAGCTCCTTAAACAGAGTATAGAGCTCATTGTTGTAACGTCTGCGCCAAAGTCCATTTTCTAAAACCGGTCCAAAGATACGCCTCAAAATTTTCCTTTCAAAAACGTCCAGTGCTCGCTCATTCCTCTTGGTTAGTACCCACGTCTCAGCTGCGTACGTGAGTACTGGCCTAATAAGCGTTTTGCAGGTTGCCCATTTTGAGTTGATATCATGTGTGTCACACTGCGCTATCCTGTTGAGCGTAGTTTAAAACTCCATTTTTGTCGCGGGTACTTGTAATTTGCTGGTGTTAAATTTTGTGATTTTAGACCTTTTTATTTTTCCAGCATTTGATATTTTAAACCGCAGTCGACTTGCAACGAGAAAATGGTGAGAGTCAACATTAGCTCCCTTATAAGTACGGACATCCATTAGATTTGATTTATGTGTGGCACTAATAAGTATATGGTCTATTTGGTTATTTGTTCTGCCGTTTGGGTGTTTCCACGTGACTTTGTGTATATTTTTATGTGGGAATAGCGTACCACCTATGACCATATTCTGAGATGCTGCAAAGTTTATCAGGTGTTCTCCGTTCTCATTTGAGTGTGGGTGGAGATTGTTTTCCAATTGTTGGCGTAAAGCAGGGCTCCCTACCAACTTGTGCGTTCAAGTCCCCTATTATAATTTTAATGTCTCGCGGTTGGCATTCATCGAAAGCTTTCTCCAGCTTGTCATAAAAATCTTCCTTTTCATCGGCGGGTTTGTCCTCCGTTGGTGCATGGACATTCAGTATGCTCAGGTTGAAAAATCTTCCTTGAACTCTGAGATATGCCATTTGTGGGCCGAGTGCCCTAAAGTCCATGACGAGATGCTTTGCTTACCAGGAAGCCTGTCCCCTATATGTGGTGCTTTTCATGACAGCTATAATACATGAAGTAGTCTCCTTTTTCAAAATCCCATTTCCCCGCCATCTAATTTCTAGCATATTTCACATATAAATAATTTTTAAATAATACGTAATAATAATACGAGTAAATTTAAAAAAAATGCATAAGTAGTAACAGTAGTGAATAAAACATAATTAAATAACAATCTATACCTATAAAACTCAATGTCTGTCTGTCTGTCTGGCCTTGATTTAATAGCTAAAATCTGAAATCTACACCTATAAAACTCAATGTTTGTCTGTCTGTCTGTCTGTTCTCTATACAAATCCACACTGTTTGTCCGATTCGATTCAAATTTTGCATACTTATGCTTTAGGACCCGGCGGGTAACATAAACAAGATTTCCCTCCTATTCTCATACCCTTTTTCTTCCCCCTGACATATTTTCGATGCAAAATCTGTACCGTTTGACTCAAAATTTAGAAACTTATTCTTTGGGTCAGCGGGTAACATAGGCAACATTTCTCCCCTATTCTCTTACCCCTTTTCCTCTCACTGACATATTTTCGATGCAAATCTTTACCGTTTGACCGATCGACCCAGCGGGAAATATATGCGACATTTCCCCCCAATTATTTTACTCTTTACCTTCTCCCTGATATATTTTCAATGCAAATCTGAACCGTTCGACCGATCGGACTCAAATTTTGGAAACTTATTTTTTAGGACCGGGTGGTTAACATTTCCCCCTATTCTTTTACTCTTTCCCCTCTCCCTGATAAATTTTAGATGCAAATCTATACCGTTCGAATTGAAACTTTGTTTACCCTCACAAATTTATTTTAAACTTAATCCTTAACCCGTGCAACGCCGGGTATGAACAGCTAGTATTAAATATAACATCTAAGGTAAGTCTAACTTCATTCATATCTTGCATCGCAGTATTGAATAATATTTAATTATTAATCAAGTATTAATTCAATGTTGCGACGCAGAATTATGTTCACTTGTGATCTTAGATATAGAAACACATGATAGATGTCAACTTCGGTGAACAAATCATTGTAGGCTCGGCACATTCCCACTATGGGTGAGCGTATCCGGAGTTGGTACGAGCAACGGGAATGTGGAAAAGGGATTGTGTTCTAGTAACTCTTGCTGGGACGTAGATGTTACAAATTTCTATAAATAAAGATGTTACAAATTTCTATGTACACAAGTTTATATATAGTTATTATTGTACTATGAAGAGATCTAAACCAGGAGAAATCTGTTTTGAGAACTTTGCTCTGGTTTTATTTACCATTTTCTCACTGACATTCGGAAGCTTCCTGGAATGTGAGGTCGTCGCAAGTTAATTTTAATTTACAAACATTACACTCACGTTATGGTCTGCGTCCTCAGTCTGTTTTTGAGTGTTTGAGTAATAATCACATTCCCACTCGACAATAATTTTATTTTCAGAGTAAGCGCAAGACTTACTGCGCTGTGCCGTAAGAAAACGGGAACTTATCGTTATAAATTCACTCGACCAATTTACGAGATTCAACATTTGCAAGGCGTCCGCTTTGAGTTGAAAGTTGTCATACTCGCGGCGCATTCGCCCCAACTACAATTCAATCGGGACGTCTTTAAAGTTGCATTACGGCAGGAATCACATTCATTACACTAAGTATTCTCGTCCGATCGCAGCGCGACTGAAGAGCTCCTCCGCTAAAATGTATCCTTTATAAAATGCAATCACGGATCCGGAATGTGCTGCAAACATTAAAGAGCTTCCGAACCCGGGGAGAAGTTTTGTTCGGCGCAAGGCACATTCCGAAAGGCTTTTCTTTTCATCCCCTCTGACTTGATTCCGCGCACGGCCCCGCCACCGGCCAGGGCTGAGAGAGATTGCTTTATTTTATCACTTTTACTTTCAACGTTCAGTTTTTACTCGCGTTTGACCATCTTTCTCTCTCTCTTTCTTGATCGATGGGGTTTTGACAGGGTTGGTGTGGATGGTGAATGAAGAAATCCAACTACCCAGTGGATTCTTTCGGTATTCGTATATCAGAGCATTAAAGGGTGTATTGTAACGCGTGGCAAGCCAGTGTAAAGGTACAAAAATATAATAAATGTATAAATAAGCATCATTTAGTAGAAAATAAAATAATAATAAAAGCGCAATGGAAACACAATAAAGGTAACAAGTTGGAATAACATTGTCACGTGTCGTAGCTCCGGGAGGATTTAATGAAAAAGCTGAATTAATTACAGATTTATTAATTAGGTACTGATTAACTAATTCTTTTTTGTACAAAGTCACTTTACACTATGAAATTTAACTCTATTCTTTAAATTACACTATTTCTTAATTTATCATTTTATTATCGATTTCACTTTATTCAATATTCACTAGAACATTCCATCCAATTTTTGCACGTATTATTCGCTTGAGTTATTTTCGCTACGTAAGAACTTTTCTAGATTATTCGCTGTAGAATTATCGCTCGGTTGGCCGTCCTGGTCTTTGCTTTGTTTCGCTGTCAAGCTCTCTAAAACAACAACTACTCTACTCCCGCGCGCGTCCTATTTATATCTGGCCAATGCTGGTATCGAACCTTCTAGGCGTTCCCAGTGTTTCGGAGAACTTTCCTGTGGCTTCCAGGCTTTTATAGATGTTTCTCGATGCTTCCTGAAAGCCGTAGATTACGCTAGGCTGGAATCTTCGATAGTGTCGTGACCACTTCAAACAACTGGCACTTGATTCTTTTTAGCCTCGTTATAATATATAGAAATATACCTACACGAGAAGGAAAAATAACATATACCTACACATTTAGTTTATCAGTTGAGTTTTTTATCCTGAACTCTTGGTTAAGGTCAGTATTAATGTTATTTTCACATAAACTGCTGAATTCGTTAGTCTATGTTTGTTTCTTTTCTAAGGCGGCACGTCCGGAACTTCTTCAACGAATATCTTACCACATCCCAACTCGCAATAACAGACATTCACCTACTTTTCATCTCCCCTTTTGTAAGACCAACTCAAAACAAAACTCCTTTATGTACAGATCCACAAATTCATTTAACACAATCTATCACCACATTGACATTTTCAACGCAACAATAAGAAACATAAAACAAACAATAGCTACACTACCGCACCCAAACTAATTTGTACATTATATCTTCCCTTCTACTCCCGTCCCACATTCCCCTCCACCCTCTCCATTCGCTATTGATGTATGTTAAAGTAAATTTTTAAATTCAGTGGAAAATTTTTAAATGTTTTAAAACAAATAAATAAACACACAAATACACACACTCACACAAACTCACTATTGGACATGTTTTTTCTTATTTTTTTATCGATTGTATATATGCGTTTTCTTGTAATTGGCCCAAAACTCTGTACATCAATTATTGTTTTTTTTCAAGATTGATTAATTATATGGCTGTAAGAAAACCAATAAATGAAAATAAAATAAAATAAAATAAAACAAATCATCTAAGAAAGTTTTCCAGCTGATTTTTCCAATCTTGAAAAACCATTCAATGAGTAAAGTACGGAATTTTAAAGGTTTAGCAATTGCGTTCTCTTGTGGGAATTTGTTATAAATCTGCGGTCCATAAATATCGAACGTGGTTTGTCCAACTTATCCTTGTCATTGTACATTGTCTTCTAGCAACATGCCCAAAAGTAGGAACAATTATTTTTCTATCTCAGCATGCTGTGAAAAGTATTACTTTAGTACGGAGTTCCTGAAGAACAGAGGCAATCCGGTCGTCTCGCAGTCTATGCTCTTCGAGGCATATGATGCCAACATCACATCTCGAAAGCGTTGAGTATGTTGTTAGACAGACAAATAAAACATACTCGTTTGTTTTAAAAATCATAAATCTGTAGATATTCTAAAATTGCAAATTCACAATTAAATGTGTATTCTTTAGAAAAACAAAAATATACTTGGTAATCGAAAACTATCTCACAAGCGTATCGTAGAATTCACATACACTATTATTCTACGATTCTTCAGAACATAATTCCTTAACAACTATAAACAATTTTATACGTCACTTAGAAGAAAGGTATAAAAAATAATCTATTTTAAACATTTGAAGCAATAGTTTCGTGCTTAGAAATTTAAATAATTCTTAGGAATATTTTTGTATATACACAGCCTGCCGCATCCAAATTCTCAAAATTATCGATAAATTATCTCGCATTTAAAAATAATATAAATAATATTTTTGTTTATATAATATAAATAATAATAGTAAATAATTTAAATAACAATTTTTTGCTTCCATCGAGGACGGAAAATTGTTAAACCTACATAAAACTATGTACATAGCTACAAAAACTCAAACCCATGTACACAATGTTCAATATAACAGCAAGGGTTGATACGTACGCATAGACGTCCACCATCAAGGCGTACAGAACCACGGATACCCACAACTATTTAATCTGGAATGTTTGACAAGAATAATGCATTCCATTGCAAACATTTATACACCGTTTTAACCACCGCTGGGGCTGCAACTAGAGCCTCCAATCCAAATATTCGAATATTCGTACCTCGAATATATTCGCCTGTTTTTAAGTATTCGTTATTCGAATACTTTAAAAAGTATTCGTAAAGTATTCGCTCATATTTATATTATAAGAATTTTAATATTTTTCCAAACGAAACAAAGGTTAACGAACCCTGAAAGTCATTTGCAAACGATGAAAGTTATTTCAGGTATACCGCTATGTTTTGTCGGCTTTCCATTATTCTTTAGTATTAAGCTTTCATAAATATTTGAGCCGACAAACAAGAAGTTATATACAAAATAATTTTCAAAAAACTTGCACGTGGGGTGTGAGATATGAAGTAGGTAATATAAACATATCTAAAATTTTGTCAGTTAGCGAGATATTTTTTTGTTTTTTTTTTCAATTTGTATTTCTTAATTCAACATTATTTTTCAAAATATTTTTTGTTGTTTTTATATAACATACTACAATTATTGTGTTTTTTTTAATATATAGAATATTTATCATCCGAAGTAAATTATTCCTTTCTTAAACATTTTACGAATATATTCGAATGTATTATCATTAACTATTCGATATTCGAATATTTGGAATCATGTATATTTGGAGGCTCTAGCTGCAACTATCGAACTGAACATCAATGATCAATTAACTGACATTTGACATGCAAAGAGACGGCGAATTAACTAAAATGATGGAAACTACGAAAACCGAGATACCGTCCCAAGAAATTTTAAGGGAACACAATACGAAATTCGAGTCGAATATCTCATAAAAATCTATCATATAACCCACACGATTAGGTACAACTTTATTTCAGTTTAAATTTTTAATTTAGAGCTTCAAATATAACAATAAATATATTTATAAATATTTTCGTGTCTGTAAGATACATAGGTGTCGCCCCTGCCTGCTGATTATAAGGAAGTATTCCACCTGCAGGTGTATCTGCAAGATGCACAGTCTGGTGTCTTAGAGGCACATTGCTTGGGAAACTTTGTATTTGCTCCGAGTACTTCCATACATTTTGGTTTCTGGTTAACTTTGGCGTGCTCTTATAAATGGAAATGAATACACCATCCGAGTGAAAGTTTTAGTACAGAATAAAATAAGAATACGCTTTCGAAAGTGCATCACAAAATGATGTCTGCGGCGATAACAATTAAGAAGTACTCTCAAGTGCTTTTTATAGATGGTTTTATGCAATAAAAAGTTAATTTTTTTAATATCTTATATTTTTTAGAGGCTTCAGAGTAAAATGTGTCAGGAAATTGCAATAAAAAAAAGCGTTTTAAAAGTACGTAATATTTTGCAGGAAGTTGCAGGGAGAATATAAAAATAGTATACAATATAATCGAAATAAAGTAAAATAAAATACGTATGTCATTTAGAGACATTAAACATTGTTTTCTTTATAATTCTCGTTCGTCTTGGACACATTAATCTTTATAATATTTTTAAATACAAATAAAAAATCAATATTCTTACTATTTTTCAAATCTAACTAAGCGCTTCAACCGTGAAAATTTGAATTAACTTGGTGAACCCCTACCAAAAAATGTATTAAGTAGGCAACTGTTTTACCACTTGTAATATTCATATAATATTTTACAATAGAGGAACGAAAGTAGATTGAATGAAGTGGAGATGAGATCCCTCAGACGTATGTGTGGCAAATCAATTTATGATAGAGTAAAGAATGCAGATATTGGGAATGAATGTAAAGCTGATCTTAGCATAATTAATAGAATTAAAAAAGGGTCGCAGATGGTTTGGGCATGTTGAGCGAAGAATGAGGAAAGAATGGTAAGAAAGATTATAATTCAAGTGTTGTTGGCGCCAGAAAGAGAGGGCGACCGCAGAAGGAAGACGTGGCATGACCAGATAAACCAGATATTGGAAGATGGTCCCGTAAGAAGCCTCAACAACCGCGAGCTTGCATGCGAAGATGTATGAATGTGGATGAGGCGAGAGTTGTATGTCAGGACAGAAGAGTGTGGCGCTCTATCCTCTCTGCCTACCCCCACGGGAAACGGCGTGATTGTAAGTAAGTAAGTAAGCTTTACGCTGTATTACAATACCCCAGCTATGACGCTAAATTAATGTGTAAGTTACACGGTAGGTATAACTTAAAAATATATTAAAATTAATTTTGTTTTCCACTGTGAGATAATATAAAAAGGTGATTTTAGATTATGGTTCATTAAACAGTAACAAAACAGTTCTATTTTATTACAATTAAACGTTCATGACAGAGATTAAAAAGGATTAGAAAAATGTATAAAGCCGGTTATCGATTATCGAAATGTTTGACAATTTAATTGAACCGACAAAAATACTCGTAATAGGCAAAAAAAATTTCAGTTGCTAGTCCGCGTACAAAGTCGATATTTTATTATTTTTTGCAATCAAGTATTCTGACAGAAAAATTTGTTTCGAGCTCGTTTTCTTAGTAACCTACGTAGAATTGAAGCCTGGAATTGACAAAAAAGGAAGTAGACTAAAAAAGATAAAAAACAAAAAGCATGGTCGCTTAGGCCAAGGCTGCCCAACCTTTTAAAACGGTCGGGCAAAATTAACGATTCAAAAATCTCACGGTTCCTATTTTTATTACTTTTGTTAGCAATTTAAATTAAGCCTTAATTATTAAGGTATTGTGCGACAAAAGACAAGCAATATTGGGATATTGTCGTTTATTAAAATAATAAAATAAATAGCATCTTCAGCCAAATAAAGAAACAAAATTAAAAAAAATTAATCTAAGTAATTGGTACAATTAATCGGCTTCGCCGATTGCTTACTGCTGGCCATGCGGGCGGCTATTGTGGCAGCAAACACAATTACCTATGCCTACGTCAGCCGCTTCGCGGCCAATTGTATCTGGCAAATTTCCATTTTTGCCATTGTAGCCGCTTCGAAGCAATTGTGTTTGCTAGGCCCTGCGAGCGGTTATTTTGGCCGCTGCGCGGCCAATTGTGTTTGCTGTGCAGCAAACACAATTGTTTACTTATGCCTACGTCAGCCGCTTCGCGGCCAATTGTATCTGGCAAATTTCGACTTTTAATTACGGCTAGTTTAGATATAATTAAGACAAAGTATTTATTCAGTATTTCTAACCGATTAATAAGTCAGAGCGGAATAAACCACAGTTCGATAGGTAGGTACCTACTCTCTTCTCTTCTCGCAATGTTGATTACTTTTACACAAATTACTTTTATAAAATTAATCTTTGTTTAATTTGGTTTGTTGCATAATAAAAAAAATTAAAAATAATAAATATATAACATGAATGTTCAAAACCAAAAATGTAATTAAAATTTCAACAAGCAAAATATTCTCGACCGTAAAAAAAAATTAGATCCTGCCAGGATTCGAACCTGGCATCTTCTGATGCGTAGTCAGACGTGTTATTTGTTGCGCCACAGGACCCGATAAGCAACGTGGCAAAATTATTGTATACAAACAGAAATCATCATACGGAGACAGAAACAAACGACATTGGTTGGCGTAATTAATATATAGATTTCTGAAATTGTTTATGTTTTAATAATTCTCATATGTTAGGCGTCAGATCAGATGTTGGCAGTAATAGATGTTTTATTTAATTAATATTTGAAATCATTTTTTCACAAACATAATATGTTTATGTTATATATTATGTTGATCCGAAACTACTTAACAATTGAACGGCCAGTTCAGTTGTTGCAGGAAAGTGTTCTTTTGGCACCAATTTCCACAGATCTACAAATTCTTACCAACAAGTTTGAGTATTTTTTCTGCAAAAAGGTTTTTAAGTATAAAATGATTTTGCAGTTCAATGAGTTCCAGCTGAATATTGGCAGGATAACTGATTATATATAAGTCAAACTGATTGTAAAAAGAATCACAAAAATTTAGTAAATTTTCTTTTATACTTTCAAAGTCCTGGAATCTACTTTCAAACGACTGTAATGAGCATTTAATTTTTAATTCGTACTTAGTTTAATCGATAGTGGCGACATTGAGCTTCTCTTTTAACGTTATCTGAAAATATAGAGTAAATCGGATGCTTCAAAATAGTAAAACGAAAATCGAATTTTTGCCGATTTGACTGTACGTAGGGACCATCGATATTAGGGTTAATTAGTGCATCTGCAGAATCCATGGTTTAATGGTAAATGCGGCTAAGAATCGTCTGATATCGCGGCAAAGTGAAGAAGAAAATAAAGGAACCCGAAGGTGAGCTCACGAGTTAGGCCCGGTTGTTTCAAGTTCGATCAAAGTAAGCGGAAATCCTGGGTTAAACTGAATTTAACTTCAAGGTTACGCGAGATCTCGCAGAAAGAGTTGTTTCAAACTAAAAATCTGTCAAATATCGGATTAAGGGTGTTGCAATTGTGTAAACTAAAAATCATAGACAAATGCACGCCAAAATAATTTTGCATATGACATCACTCATTTAAATTTCATTTGACAGCACGCAAATGTTTTCGTCACATGACGTTCATATCATCAACAATGCTTTTTTACTAAATAAGGACTGAAGATGTCCACAAGAAGATGAAAGGAGACTAGTGGGCCGCATTACGCAACTAATTTAATGTTTTGTGGCTTTATTCCTGCCTAAATGCGTACTGTCCAACAGATTTTCGAAGTAGATTCGAGAATATGATGAAATACGCCAGGAAGGTTAGTTATTGAAATTAAATGTTTTCCTACCTATCTAGTTTTTGCAAGAACAAAATGTTTTTATTTGATCTGTATTTTATTTCTTTAGTTTTTCTGTTTATAACCTTTTCTGTTTGCAGGTGATAAGAAAAGCGAATCTTAAGAGATCTGGCTCCATTTAATTATAATTATAAGTTGTATTTTTTATTAAAATATTCATTTTCCTGTTAATAGTTAGGTATATAAAATAAATAAAAGAGTTTCATACACCGAATATATTGTTATATTACTATTATTGTTTTATTACTATTACAGCGGATGTCCTCTGTTTCTGCTGCCTTCGACAAACAATTTTCCTTACCATCCTTTCTTTGCTCATCATTTCTACATGACCAAACCATACAACATTGGTAAACAACATCGAAGTTCGTAGTCCAGTGGCCATGTCACAGGCTCTGCATACTGAGAATTCCGGGTTCGATTCCCGGTGAGGTCGCAATACATCTTTCTGATTTCTTTAAAATCTATTCTTTATAAAATATATATCTTTATATATTATATATAAAATCTAATCTGTTCTTCCGGACCGCAATTAATTGGGCCTTCGGGCCCATTGTAGCATTAAAAATTGCTGTACATATGCTCTACATAATCCCGGTCTCCTACAATATGGCAATTACCAAATCTGGTACCTAGTACCGTTTGTCGTAACTTGATATTTTGTTTGGACATAATGACAAATATATTTCTGATTTTTATAGTGCTCTTCGACCGATTAAAATGTGGTCTGAGCAGCCATTGCTCTGGTAATGGCTGACCCTATCCGCAGTCCAAGAAACAGTATTCCAGATGCATCACCTATGCACCTATCATCGATATAAATGTAAAATTATCAAAACCCGAGTGAAATAGAAACCTTGAAAAAAAATATTGTCGACAATTCCCTGCGGTAAAATTCATTTGGAGTTCAAAAAAGTATTGTTCGAGGTCTAAGTAAATTACTTCTCCTGTTAAGGATATATGTACTGTAGGATCAGTCGATCGTCAGAAAAGCCTGTGCCACCCTACATAATATTGTACATTTCGACACTTTTTTTGTAAAATGTCGAAAAATTAATAAAAAAATATTTTATTGACAGATGTCAATTACATTGCGCAGTGCGCGTGTGCGTCTCTGACCGAGAGTTTAATCTAAAATTTCCGCTCAGAATTCTCTGACAGATTTCGCTTAATCCGAGTTGAAACAACCCATTTTCGGAAAAAGTACTAAAAATTCGAGTTTAAACTCTACGCTTACTTTGATCGAATTTGAAACAGCCGGGCCTTAGTGCAGTTCCTGGAGTCACAGACACTGCACCTCGGCGACCGCACGATAGGTGACCGCGGGAGGCGCGATGCATACTGATGCACTAAACCTACGGCCGAGTCATGCAGCGAATGTCAAATGCTCCTTACAACTTTAAGAGAATAAACTCGCCCGATGTTCTCCGACCTCCGACCAGACTAATGTAGGGCGATCAATTAACCGCATTTTGTTATAAATGCAAAAGTTATAAATGCGATAAGGGAATATTTTTTAATTAAGGATAAATTATAGACGTATCATAGAGACGAAGCTATTTATATTTATATATGAGAAACGTGGATGGTAGTCTCTTATACGATGGCTCTGTATGAGCTGGCTTAAGTGATTACTCTACACACTACACAGTGCAACGTTCACCAATTCCATCGTAAGAATATCCACATATTACCAAATCTTGAATGTTATATATATGTAGGTATATGTTCGAAACAATAATCTTTCATATATACTCCACATTAAAAAAATATACCTATAGAAATTGGGTATACTAACTTGTTAAGAGAAAAATCAACAGATGTACGAGTATCTAGCAGATTTATCCTTAATTAATTAATCATTCCTCTGGGGACAAAATCCAGTAACTGTGTTCTTAGAACATATCTACCTACCTACTTCCATATAAAAATATTGTTTAAGAATACTTTTTAGTTTCATATAATATACCCTATATTAAAATATAGATCAAGATATATTATAGATGTCTCATAGAGATAAAATTATTTATATGGGAAAGTGCACGAAAGTCTATTGGGTGTTTATAGGGCTCACGATCACTTTACACAATGTAACGTTCTCCAATTCCACCCATGAATCAAGTGCTTGGAAGTTGGGTTGTATTGGTGAACGTTACATTGTGTAAAGTGATCACTTAAGTCAGCGGTACGAAAGTCCTATAAACACATAATAGACTTTCATACATATTTTTCCATATACAGTAAGACATTTATAAAATATCTTGATTAATGATATTAGGTACCTCTGTGGATAAAATCCAGTATACCTACTGTTCTGGAAAAATTTTAACACACCTACTCAAAATATTCTGAATAGAATACAGAGATAATAAAATAAGCAGTAAAACTATTGTATACCTGTAGTATGTACTCACACTACCATAATGCACACTACCATAAATAAATAATAAAATCACAATGCCATCGACGCCGCACCTACGCGGCACGAGCCACACAGCAGGGGTCGGTGACACAAGTCTTAACGGACACGCGCCGGTATCAAAGGCAAAACCAGGCGCCTGACACGCGTTGCGAAACACGTACCACACCCGGCGAATCCGCCGATGTAGCAGAGATGCGACAGCCGCGGACAATGGAAACTGAGTACGCGGCAAAGCAGAGGGCACGGCACTCCGCCGTATCAGCACAACTCCGTCCACGAGCAACGGAACAGCGAATTTCCTTTGTGTAGAAACAGTGTAAGAAGGCTGACTCGAAATCCACATTATCTCACTCCTCAAGTGATCTCTATATTGGCCGGAGGCCCTCGCCAAGAGCATTCGTAACTGTGTCTTTATACTCTTCGATATTTTTATCTATAATAAATTCTGTAGAACACATCGCGACTTTTATTATCATCATCAACAGCAAAAGAGAACTCCGAACTCTATAACATACGGAGTGGTGACCCACGAATCACTAACTTACAGCATTGTAGGGGGTAGCTTCTCGACCGTACACAAAGGGTCGATTCAATCACACCAACCCCCACAAATTGGTGACTTCCGACGTGAGTCGGGCTTCCCACATCTGGTGACCCACGACGTGAGTCCCACATACCTATTGTGGAAGCATAATTTACCAACTTTTGTAAATGTCGTCGATCCCAATAACGATAAACGCAAAAATAAAACACAACACCAATATTTTCTATTTCATTATTTTCAATGAAGTCTTCGTGATAAATTTTATTGGGAATATATTTACCACTGAATAATTATTTTCTACG
Organism: Agrypnia vestita; assembly: GCA_016648135.1. NCBI lineage: Eukaryota > Metazoa > Arthropoda > Insecta > Trichoptera > Phryganeidae > Agrypnia > Agrypnia vestita. The sequence goes on along the minus strand of JADDOH010014417.1, from coordinate 4,214 downwards.
TTTAATTAAAATAGGTAGACCAGAATCCTTAGAAATGAGAAAATAAAGCTGCAGGTAAATATAGATGGATGAACTAAGATAGGGGTGGCGCCGCTTTAAAAAGAGTGAGCACCGGCTCTCTTCCTCTCTCTTTAACGAGTTCTCCTGAAAATATTGTTGATAATTATTATAGGAAATATATTTTAAAATGAAAAATAATACTTTTATATCAAAATATAAGTATCTTACTTTCTTTGTTCTTCTTGAAACTCGTAATTCAAAGCATCTAATAAAAGTAAATCAACGAATTCTGCCATTGCTGTGTCAAATTTGACAGTTCGTATGGAAATAACTCCCGCTAAAAATTTAGCGCCATCATATTCCCACCCGATATAAATATGACGTTTAGCGGCCGAATTAAAGCGTCCGTCAATTTTTTAGCGGAAATGTGAGTTACGGAATACGAAATTGACAAAAATGGCGTTAATTTTTTTTAACGGCCTCTTAAATTTAGCGGTTTGCTTAGGGAATCGGGGTCTATAAATTATAAACCCACACATTTTATAATGAGCACATTATGGACCGATTTCTGTATTCATCCAACTTAAATTAATCGAAGCATAGATTTCTGGTTCATCCAACTTCCTATTATTAATCCACTATTCCTTGAGTCATCTCACAAAGTTTTTTTTTTAATAGAGATGAGAACACGGAATATGTGTCACGTGACATCAATATTATTACTATTTTCAAACTAAGCTAAACGCATGTGCTATGAAAAAAGGACTAACTTGCTGGTCTGGAGTGAGGTTCGGACCCGCGACCTTTCGATCACGAGGCGAGAGTCCTAACCACAGGACCAACAAGCTACTCAGTTTAATTGAGTAATAGCTCGCAAAATCGTCATGTATTATTATTAGTTGTAAAACCATTCTAATTATTATTATTTTAATTTTTAATAAATTCACCAGTGTGAAATACACATCTATAAATATAAAACAAAGTCGGATTAGTTACACGTTACACCATTTATAACTCAAGAACGGCTGGACCGATTTTTATGATCTTTGATTTGTTGGATTTGTCTCCACCCGAATAGCAGAATAACTATTAAAACATCGGAAAAAATCACGAAAAAAAATTATGAAGAAAATTATTTTTCTCATATTGTATGGAACGGCTTTTTTGATGATACCTCAAGAACTGATTGTCTGAATTCGATGATTTTTTAAATTAAGGATAAATTATAGAAGTCTCACAGAGACGAAGCTATTTATATATTAGATTAGTGGATGGAAGTCTCTTACACAAAATGACTCAGGGCTTACAACCTGTATGAGCTGGATATGTATACTTAGGGGAACCCGGGGCGGAACGGGGTAGCTAAGCTTTGATGACAATTTATGAGGGTTCGAAAGTAATAACACCATTATTTGTTAATTTGTATTTTTATTTACTTATTTCTCTTCAAAGAAATTAAACCTAAACTTTTCTAAATTTATAAAGAAAAAATGAAAAAAAGAGAAATTTCCCATTCTGCCCCACCCCCCGGGGCACAATGGGAAATGAACCAGGGGCCCAATGGGGTACCAATTATTGACGAAGTTCGCAGATGAGAACACTATCATCATCACTGTAAACCAGCACATGCCATATGTGCCCTTTTTTCACAAACGCCATAAGAACCCCAGCCTTCATTAGACTTCTAACACAAATCATGGCAATACAAGCAGGCCGCGTCTTCTTCTTCCGAGCTTTCTTCAGATTCAGTTACGATTATTTCTGTTTCCTTGGCTTTGTTTCCATTCCTTTGGGTTGGTTTTCTTTTCTTTCAAACATCAGTTTTTGTTTCATTTTTTCTTTTTTTCACTTCCTAGATATTTTATGTCTTTTTAATAGATTTTTCTAATTCAGTCTTGTAATGCCCTTTGGGGATGTGATTGAAAATTTTGTTTCGGCACGGGCAGTGGAATCAAACATTCAAGAATTTCGGTGTTTGGCAGAGCATTGACAACAGAAGTAGAAAGATCTTCAAGTGTTTGATAAATGACAGAGCGGCGACTGGTACTGTCAGCGCTTTCTATATAATTCTCTCAGGGTTCTCCTAGATAATATCTGTTGTTGGAAGAAAGTCATCATTCGTGAATATATTAATGTTGGATGGCTAGATATCAGTTTTCTCAAAGCCTTTAATGACTGTTCTGCTGCATTTAAGAAGACTTAGCCAAAAAGCGCGGTGCGACCTCGTATAATACAAGCTTAAATGTTTCATGAAAGCAACGTCTAATGGCTGTAATTTGTGGGAGCAATGGGGAAAGAAGCACAATAATATAACATAATTGTCACGAGCTATATTTCTATTATTGCCAAGTTCTTTGTGTGTGACGTATGAGTAAGAACTAAGAGGACAGGATGTTCCTTCGTAGCTTTGGAAAACCGACTGGTTTTTCTAACATATTTACGCACCGTCTGCAGATCAAGTAAACTTGCATACTTATATAAGAAGTACAAATATTATCAAGGGCGGAACTAGGTGTACCCCATTGCGTTAAAACAAGTATTATGACCGATATATTTGTTAGCCTTGCGTTATCACTAGACTTATAGCCGTTTATAATTGATGAACAACATGGATTCAGGAAAGGCCGCTCGGTTGAGACCAATCTGATGATTTTCACAAATTATGTCACGGAAGCACTGAACGCGGGACATCAGGTAGACTGTTCATATAATGACTTCGCCAAAGCCTTTGATACAGTCAACCATGATGTCTTATTGAAAAGGTTGTATGAGATTGGTTTCTCGGATGGTATGTTAAAATTTATGGCGAGCTACCTCCAAAATAGAAACCAATACGTCTCTTACGGTCTATTCGCGTCAGAGTGCTTCTATACCTTCTCGGGTGTCCCGCAAGGATCTAACCTGGGTCCATTGTTGTTCTCGATTTTTATCAATAATATAAAAAATGTAATTTTAAACTCGCGCTTTCTGTTATTTGCGGATGACTTAAAGCTTTTCTTAAAGGTGTCAACTTTGGACGATTTTCGTCTTCTCCAAACAGATATATCAAATATATGTGAATGGGGAAGACGAAATAAACTTTTGTTTAATGTTTCCAAGTGTTCGGTTACATCCTTCACTAGGGCCCAAAAAACTCTATTTTTTCGCTACAAAATGAACGACCAAAATCTGACAAGAACATCGAATATTAAAGATCTAGGTGTTAGATTTGTAAGCAACCTGACATTTCACGATCACATAGAGACGATCAGTGGTAATGCTCTAAGAATGTTAGGATTTGTTCTGCGTACTGCCAGGGTTTTCGAGAATACCCGCGTACTGAGAACTCTTTACAACTCCTTGGTGCGGAGTAGACTCGAGAGTGGCTCGATGATCTGGGGGCCACATGAGAGCAAGTACTCTCTTATGGTGGAGAAAATCCAAAAGAAGTTTCTGAGATATCTCTACATGAGAGAGTACGGGCATTATCCAGGTGAAGTATCATTACAGTAACTTATATCGATTATGAAAAATTAGTCGCCTTAATACAAGTCGAATAAAATGATAAAAACCTTGCAAAAATTTAAAATAAAAAAATTTACAGGGTTTTTATCATTTTATTTGAGTTGTATCGAAGCAAATTAATTTTTCATAATCGATATAAATTACTGTGATGATACTTAAACTTTTTGCAAAAAATAAGTCAGAAATATTGAAAAAAAATGCAAACTTTGATGTTGCATATCTCCATAACTATTGATATTAGGTCTTGGTTGCTTGACCATTTTCGACTCATTAGCAAATCCACCTGTAAAGTTGTAGCTACTATCCATGAGACACCCAGTATAACATAACATTAATTCAAATTATGGTCAAATTTTGCATAGAAATACGTTTCATAGTGAAATAAAACGCAGAATGGCATTTTTTTTAATATATATTTTGTTTTGGGTTTTTTTGATAAAAAGAAAACTTTTTAGCCCCTCCTCGTACATATAGAAAAATCACAAATGAGATGGCTTGGACATGTACTAAGAAAACCAGAGGAACGATTATCAAGAATGATCCTCTTGGCAACGGCTTGAAGACGGCTGGAGGGTTACCCCAGATTAAGCTGGAAGGAGCAACAAAAATGGAAGCAGCGCAAGATAGGGGAATATGAAAGCACCTTATCGAGTCTTTGGGCCCTCGACCCTACTAGGACAAGGGGATGATGATGATGATAACAAACGGTG
>JADDOH010014416.1:0-24744 GCA_016648135.1 Agrypnia vestita | reverse complement strand
GAGGACGGAGGCTGATGACGAAGAAGAAGAAGAACCCGAATAAAAGAATTACTTAGAAATAGTAGAATTAATTACTGTTTAATAGACTATTTTTATTTATGTTTTGTTTCCCATGAAATATATACACATATGTATTTTAAAGTGTCCTAATTTATTATTCCTTTCCCTTTTTAATATGTTTTAATTTCATCGTTTATATTTATTTATTTGGTTTATTTTATCTACTTGTCTTATTTATTTGGTATATAGGTTTAACTATCTTTATTTTACTTTATTATTAATTTGTTAAAGGTTTCTAATTATAACTGTTTGTCTGTGTACTAATCATTGTTTATATATATTGTTCATTTTATATCGTTACATTCATATTGTTACATTTTATATTGTTTTTTTCAATTATTTACTTTAAAACGTGTTTTATGTTAGGTATATAAAAATCCTTTTAATTTTCTTGTACTGCTAAGGCTCACTGATTAAATAAAAAATAATTAAAAAAGAATTATGTTATACTGTTGTATTTTGCTATAACTTTGTGGTTATTCATTAATATAATTAAACTAATTAACTTTGTTTACACCACTAAAATTTATTTGGTAAAACCAACCGGTTTCGGAAACGACGTTCCTTCGTCAGGGTATACTTAATACTAATTGAACTTTACAAAATTATAAACAATCATACTTCAGTGTTAAGTGTCCAAATGGGGGTAATAGTGGGGGATGCGAAAGAAACAGGTGATAGGGTGAAAGAGAACATATTCAAAATAGGACTGTAGGTTAAATTTTTTTGGTTGTTTTTTTGGTATGTTGTTTTTTTATAAGACAATTTAAACAACGATCGAAAATCGGAGATCGTATGAACATATACGGGCACTGATACGTTACGACATATAACTTATTACAATACGACAAGACAGTTTACGACTTATAATTCTACACAATGTATACCCAAATATCTGTCCTGGATAAGCTTTCTTCTTCTTCTTTTCTTTCTAACAAAACAACTCGCGAAATTGACAGCTTTGCGAATTATTTTGCGCGATTAGATTTTACGTATATTTTTTTTTGGCTACTATAATCTTCATGAGACCAAATAACTGTAATATTCCGATTATCAAAGGCTTGAGAAAATTATATAAATTTATTTAATAATACAATTTATCATTAAGGCGATCATCTGGTAATGCGAGCCTAATTCGTCACTTTTTGTCATCTGCATTTTGTACAGAAAGATACCAAAATAAAACTTATTTATCAGGTTCTGTATATCCTGACAGAGAGAGTGAGAACAAGGATTCAGGCTGCCGAGATGAGTTTTTTAAGGGGAAGTAGCGGGAGTCACACTGGTGGACAGAGTGACAAGTGCCGACATAAGGCACACACTCGGCATGGAGCCCCTACTCCTACATACAGAAAATTCACAAATGAGGTGACTTGGACGTGTGGTGATAATGCCAGAGGAAGGAATACCAAGAAGAATCTTCTTGAAAACCCCGGAAGGAAGATCACTGGTGGGTCGCCCAGATTAAGCTGGGAGAAACAACATTTTTTTTATAAAAATAAAAAGGTTGTCTCATGCGGAAGCAGCACAAGACGGGAGAATGTGGAAGCGCCTTGTCGAGTCTTTGGGCCCCCGACCCTACTAGGACAAGGGGATGAAGATGATGTACGACGAGGTTCCATATATTTTAAATATGGATTTGGCAGGCGCGTGCAGTGGGAACATTGAGCATGACTTGTTTGTAAACGTATATTTTGGAAAAAAATAGAAATCAAATATTTATGCTGCAGATTTTTATGATATGTTAAAATATGAATACTATGATAACAATTGTGATAGAAATATTACGAAATATATGTTGTATTCTGTTTTTTTGTTCAAATAATTGATTACGTAACAGTCATGCTGCGATGTACCCACTGCACGCCACTGGGATTTGGTTTGATAAAATTATCAATGATTTTTGGTTGGGATTGATAAATAAAATCTGTAATTTAGTAAATTCTGCATTAGTAATCCTCGGTGATTGGATTAAAAAAATATTTTTTTTTTTGCATATTGCTGCCATAGCTTTTATGTCCCACAAGTGATAAAATCCAAGCATTGCAAATTGCAAACTGTTGGAAAAAGTTAGATATTTTCAATTTATTAGCTATAAGTTATGATATTTCATGGACTCTAAAGTCTTAAAAATATTATAGCATGCTTTGTTCGAAAGTACCATTAACTATGGCATCATTGCGTGGAGCGATGGCTACAAAAACGCTATCAAACCAATATTCGACATGCAAAAGAGAATATTAAAAAAATAGGCTTAGGACAAAGCTTTGTATTAAATGTTAAACAGTTTGTACTAGACAGTTTGAAGTATTATTTCAATGAATGTACTCAAAAATTTAATAACTATCATAGTAGATCCTGACATAAATTAATAAAAGGCCAAAAATTACTAAAACAAAGTACTGTAAAAGTTCTTTATATATATATAGCTACTAAATACCTAAATCTATTACCCACCCAACTAAAAATTGTAACCGAAGTAAACAAGTCAACTAAAAACAAAATAAAAAAATGGATAATTGAAATACAAGAACATCGATATCCTTATAAATGTATATTGTAATCATCATACAACTATCATTCGAGTCACTATTTTGAAAGCTTGGTATTAATAATTATTACACATGTCTAACTTCTCATCTCCCGAACCCATGTACAGGTATATATATATACCTTTTATAGGATTTAATATACTCATAATGTATGTAATATATAAAATATACCACCGGTGGGTGGTTGTGGCTGGTTGTGGAGAAAACTTGGCGGGTAGGTTAACACGGGTTTCTTTTATGTATATATATTTATTTTATTTATTTATTTCTATTTAATTTAAAGTATAAAATTTTGTTTGGACTGTGCCTGTCTCACTAGAAATATCTGTGTTGAGACAGGCATAGTTTACAATATTGTGTAGGTTCAAAACATAGTAAATAGATAATAAAGTGTTTAAAGTAACATAATAGAAAGTATATAATATATATGAGGTTATAGTGTGTTAGTGTGTTTATGTAAGTGTGACTATTTTATCTCTCCCCTTGTTTCGGATCCACTGTTTTATTTTGTATTTTATGTTAGGGTTGTAAATTGTGGTTAGCCCGGATTGTTTTAATTCGTCAAGCATGCAATTAAGTAATTTGGGTCCAAAATAGTTATAGCTCCTTTGTCCATACGTGGTATGTAACCTTGGGATTTGTAGATCGAGTTTGTTTGACCGTGTGGTAATTATTGTTCGAGTTGGTTTAAACTGTGTATTTTTGTGTTTTTATGTGTATTTAAGAGTAGTATTCGCATAAATTTGTTTTATATCGAATACGTCGAATTTGTTGAATACTTCATCTGTCCTTGTTAAAATTGAGGTTTTGAGGATTACTTTTATAGCAATTTTTTGAGTTGCAATAATTGGATTGAGTGCATTCATATTCGCTCCTCCCCATGCAATTATGCCGTGTTCTATAATTGATTGGCAGATTGCGAAGTATATCATCTTTAGGAGTTTAATGTTAAAAAAGTTTGTAATATTGCGCATTATATTTTGTATATTTTCTTTTGGGATTTAATAAATAAATAAATTACATGTTTTATCTTGCGCGATATATGATAGACCTGTAATCCAATACACTCCATTCAAAAGACCGGGACGCACTCACCTGGAGCAAAGTGCATTGATCCTCCTTCTAAAACGCAGGTAAAAATGTCGGAGCACGTTTTACGACACCACCTGCCCGAGAATTTGATAACTTCCCATTCAAATGACGAACAAAAAGAACTATTGAATCGCATTTGTTTGAGTAATGACTACCTCCTCGTGAACTCAAGGGCTCTGGTCTCCCGTTATATTCGATATTGTGAGAAATGCCAGCGGTATGAAAACACACGGAACAATAATCCCTGAGATAATCCCCAGGAATGGGGACCTTATGCTTCTCCATAAATAGATAATACAATCGCGAAAGAAGCAAGGATGTGAATAAAAAAATAAATGATGATGATGCAAGCGGACTTGTGAAGAACAGTGGGGTAAGATAGAAGAGAAAGAATGAACCCACGGGAATAACTATGCATTCAATTCACCGCCAACACGCATGCATCGCCTTGGATGAATTTTTCGATGTAGGAGCATACAAATAAGTCAGAAATGTTGAAAAAAACGAGCGAGCCTCACAGTAGTCGCGTATGATGTGTAACATTTGACATCTCACAATTAAACATATCAATTGAGCAGCGACAGAAGCTAATACCTATAAGTTTATATTAATTAGTAAATACAAGTATAGAAAATGTATGTACATTTATTTATTATTGAATTTAGCCGCACTAGGTAGGTACCGTATATCTACATACGCATTTTTATTTAGAAATGTGTTTGGTCAATAATATGTATTTATTTATTTTTATAGATGGCGGTAGTGTGCCGCCATACATATTGTATGAAAACTTTGAATAAATATTTAAAAATAATCACACAAATTACATAAAAAATGAGAATGTTAATCATTAAGGGTAGTTATTGTTTACATTAATGTAAAAAATTAAGTATTTATTGGATAGTTTCGAAGATATAAGCCAAAATACATCAAAGTTACGACATTCACAGGCTTGACACCAGCCTCGCAACATATGTACAAAATCAGAAGCGTTGGCTGGTAGTGTGCGTATTCGCTATGATGGCACTTGCTGGACATTGATTTGATTATAAATTATGATTTTTTTTCCATCGCGCGCGCTCATTGGTTAAATGAAATTGCGCGCGTTTCATTTCCTGTTACGCATTTCCGTCCTTTTTCACGAAATCAAAAAAATGCAAATTTTGATGTCGCATATCTCCTTAACTACTGATATTAAGCCATAGTTGCTCGGACATTTTCTGCTCACAATCAAGGCAGGAATCTATCTGCAAAGTATTGCGGACTAATTCTGTTACACCCTGCATGTATACACTTTTTTTCTGTCGTTTACGATTCATGTCATCTTTTTTTGGCACGCCTTTTGTATTGATTTATTGAAATGTATGTCCGAAGCGCAAACAATGATAACATTGCACAAGTGGATCACAATCTTCAACTCTGGCCCGAACAAAGCCAATATTGACTCTTGCTTTTGATATGAGTAGTTTTCTAATTTTTCCCGATGTCTCTACAATAAAGTTGGCTTGATCACTATTTTTCCTGTTTTTTCATATTTATTGAAATATCGACGGCTGCTACGTATTATATCGTAACCCACAAATCGACGATTTTTAGTTTTTTATGTATTTCATATGTATTAAATTATATATTTAATTCCAAGAAAGAAAATAAAATATTTTGCAATAAATAACGTTTTTTTCGGACGTATTTTATCGTATCTCAAACAATCACATATTTTTTACGAAGTATACTATCGTATGTAACACTTACGATAATTTGCGTTGGAAAATAACATAAGATAATTATCGTATGTAACACTTACGATAATATGCGTGAGAAAATAACATAAGAAAATTATCGTATGTAACACGTTATTTTACGTCGCGTCATTTCCGAAGTAAAATGTTGTAAGTCATTTATACGATATTTTACGTCGCGTCTTTTCCGAAGTATAATATCGTAAGTGCATTTTTACAAAAACCTTTAATAATTTCGACTTTTTTGTGATTATTTATGAAACTACAGTATAAAGTCACACGGTGTACCCCAGGGAAGTGTCCTTGGACCAATCCTCTTTCTCTTGTATGTCAACGATTTGTGTGATTTGCCAACTGAAGGTCAAGTTATTTCATTTGCAGATGATACCGTCTTACTTTTTAAAGGCAGAACATGGGAAACTACTCACAAAATAGCAGAAAATGGTATAGTGGCTTGACCGAAATTTACTTTCTCTGAACATTGGAAAAACTAAGTACCTAACATTCAGTCCAACAGAAGCTGGTCAACCTAAAGACATCATAAATTATCAAGTACAGTTACATAACTGTAGTTTACCAAATAGATGCAACTGTATATGTCTGGAAAAAGCATGTGGCTTCAAATACCTAGGAATTATAATTGACAACAAACTCAGTTGGCAGGGACACATACAAGATCTCTCTAATAAGGTTAGGAAAACGGGATACATATATAGAAGTCTGAGAAATGTGGTAGATATTGTATCCCTCAGGACTATATATTATTCCATCACTCAATCCCTATTATCCTATGGCATAATTGGATGGGGAGGGTGTGTCAAATCAGTCATGGATCCGCCGACAAAATCACAAAAATGCATCATGCGTATAATCACCAAGAAATCAAGAATGTTTCCTTCAGATGATTTGTTTGGAATATTTAACGTTCTTGACCCGAGACAATTATACCTTAAAACCATACTTTTAAAATTCCACAAGGACAAGGTAAATTTTAATCGTACACAACAAACACGGGTTACAAGATTGGCAAATGCAATTAATTTTGAGGTACCTAAAAGGAAAATGTCTTTTGGGCAAAGACAATATAATTTCACTGCCCCGCTTGTCTTCAATAAGTTACCCAATGAAACTAAAGAAATAACTGTACACAAACCTTTTAAACATCGTATCAATAAGTTTATAAAAATATCAGGTAGAAGGTATGCTGAAGAAGTGATCCGCCCTTGACCTCTGAATTGGCAAAAAATATTTATATAATTTATAGTATACTAGAATATAATATTTATTTTTGTACTTAAATTTTTATCTTAATTTTATATGTGTATTTTCTTTTCTTTTCTCTTAGATTTATTCCTATGATTTACTTTAAATTTTTATCTTGATTTTATATGTATATTTTTCCTTTTTATTTTCTTTTAGATTTAGATTCTTCAATTGTCATTTTTATCCACTAAATAAATACCATATGAGAATAACTGCCACAGAACAGGTTTTTACCCAGTGTGGCAGTTATTAGTATCTTGTATCCACTAATCTTAATGTAAATAAACAATAAATAAATAAATAAAATAAAAAGTAAAATATTGAAACGAAATTTCAAAAAAATTGGGCAATATATAGATTTATACCGGACGAAAATATGTTCAAATCCTTCTCCTGTAAAATTGTATTTTGTGGGTTACGATATTGTACGTAGGAGCCGTCGATATATTGAGTTCTGTGGATGGCGAATGCAGCACCGTCGAGTTGGTGCTTAAACGGGTTTTAGATAGTATTCGTATGTTTTTATCATGTTTAATAACAACAGCCATTAACCGTGGCCTAATTTCTGCTTGCGGTGTTGCGCGCTTTCGGAGACAGCGGATGTCGCTATCGGCGGCAAACACGGAGCGTCTCCGTGGATTATAGATAGTTCCGACTATCCGTTAGGCTAGGTTCCATGGAGTTAGTCACTTCCGAATCGAAGCGCGTCCCAGTTAACGTACTTTCGACCGAATAAGTAAAAGAATACCAGCGACTGCACGGCTTTGATAAGACCAGAACTTAACTGCGACGTCAGAAATATGAGCTCTAACAAAAAAATGAAGGAACACCGAAGGTTCAGCAATTCTAAACATCTTTCGTTTATGGTTACTTTTCTCCCATTACAAGGTTGTGTCGCACATATAATTTGTATTGTGCTGACCCTAACATTGATGCTGATATTCTTGCAGACACGTTATCTTCGTTCGAAAACTCACTCATACACAACATCCATTTTCTAAACGATGACATGAACCTAGAGATCTATTAAATCAATCATTCATTAAATACTAATCGCACTACACTCAAACACAAAATGTATAATATACATAAATGTACATGTAAAATATAATTAATTGCAAAAATACATGTTACTAGAGCGTGCCGAAGACAGTTGTCATTGGGATAATGGGCATAGTCTTCACTATAATGTTTATCATCAGAGTATCATGTACCTATTATCCTGTTAGTGTCTCTATTAAAAAAACAAAAAAAAATTTTTAAAAATTGTTGAAATATATACTAGTAGATGAAAGGAGTTAAATATTTGAAAACACTGATTTTCATGTGTATTCTAGTATATGTATGTGTGGCAAATCCATGTATGATAGAGTAAAGAATGAAGATATTAGGAACGAATGTAAAGCTGATCGTAGCATAATTCATAGAATTAAAACAGGGTAGCTCAGGTGGTTTGAGCATGTTGAGCGAATGATAAGAAAGATATGTATAATGCAAGTGTTGACGGCGCCAGAAAGAGAGGGCGACCGCGGAAGACGGAAGTGGCATGACCACGGAATACTGGAAGATGGTCCCGTTGGAAGCCTCAACAACCGTCGAGCTTGCATGCGAAGATGTATGCATGTGGATGAGGCGAGAGTTGTATGTCAGGACAGAAGAATGTGGCGCTCTATCCTCTCTGCCTACCCCCACGGGGAAACGGCGTGATGGTAAGTAAGTTAGTTAGTTAGTTATCTTTACTAATATATAAAGAGGTATAGTTTTCACGTTTGGATGTAGGAGGTAATCTCCGAAACTACTTATTCGATTTCAAAAATTCTTTCGCCAATATTTAGAATAGACTTTCAGGGTGAACACGGACTATAAAATACTACCCAGTTAAAATAAAAGGGCTTCTCGTGGTGACTTATTTTACAACTAAAGTCGACGAAAAAATGGTCGATCGATGCGTTTTTTACAAAAGCTCCCTTAACAGTAAGAAACATTTAAATACTTTCTACTCGTGTAAAGAAGTTGTAGAACTCAAAAAGTTATATAAAAGTCTGACGGTATGTATCTGTATACAAATTGATAGAATATGACTAAAAGTTACTAAAGTCAATAAAATCTATGCGGATTCACGAGCATAAATTTTATTGACTTAGTAATATAAATACGACAGGCAATCTATACTAATATATAAAAGGGTAAAGTTTGTATGTTTGGATGTAGAAGGAAATTTCCGAAATTACTTATCCGATTTCAAAAATTCTTTTACCATTGTATAGAATAACTTTCAGGGTGGACATGGGATATATATTATTCTGTTAAAATAAAATGGCTTTTCGTGGTGACCTATTTTACAACTAAAGTGGACGAAAAATAGTCTAGCGATGAGTTTTTTACGAACGCTGCCTTAACGATAAGAGATATTCAAATACTTCCTATATAGAAGCTATAGAACTTTAAAAGTTATATAAAAAAGTCCAAGACAATATATATCTATATGTTATACACAAATTGATAAAATATGACTAAAAGTCACTCCACATAAAAATATAGTGGTATCATTACTAGTTGCGAAATCTATGTGTACTAACTAGTTCAAGAGAATAGACTACAGATATCTCTAGCATATTCCCTTCAAATTAACGAAAGATTTGAAACCTATACTTATAGAATTTTAAAAAATTAGATAATTTGTGGATGTTCTTACGATGGAATTAGCGAACATTACTTTGTGTAGACCGATTACTAGAGGCGTTTTATTTAATTCACAATAAGTGCATATACTTTACGACCTCGGAAGAAATAATCAGTTCGGCCTCCGCCGTGATAGGACGCCCTCCTGATGACGCTGGATAAGACTTCAGCGTAACGTCGAGATTTGGTTCACAGTGAGATATACGGTTTACTTAACACATAAATATGTCCAACGACCGTAATTCTTTAGGTCAGATATACACGCCAGAATATTCCAGAAAACTACACACAGAAATCAACGACACCTCTGTAAATTTGTGTCAATAAATCAGCACTGTAAATCGTAATTTACACCATATCCATCTACACAGTCATCCCGCCTCTGCTGATCATCTCACGCATTGCACGCGCGCTCACACAACACACGCCACGTGCCAACGCAAGGAGACGTCTTTCCGCGGGTGGACATTTTCGCCAGCTCGCTGCAACGGACAAAAAAAGAGATAGACGCGGCGATGAAGAGTGTGAATATATTACCTTTGATGCTGCCTCCGGAGGTATGCGGCTGCTGGCTCTGCTGCATGTTGGACTGGGCCTGCTGCTCCAACTTGGAGCTGACGCTGTTCCACATCTCGAACATGGTGGAGGAATTCATTTTGAATTCCGCGCGCCACGCAAAATGGCCGACAGATATTCGTCAAATGCTGTCGTCAAACAGTTATTTCAAAACGGTCAACGGTCAACTTATTTATAAAACACTACACCAGTTCGAATAAATACATCTATTCTGAGTAGACTATTAAAAGTGTATACGCGCTAAATTTATTTATCTATTTATTTATTTAATATATCTTTGATACGCGGTAACTTTAGTTAATTTGATTTTTACTATTTTACGTAATTATAAATATCTTTAACGAGATCACGTGACACAACAGTTTTTAAAGCCCCCTTATTTGTAAAAATTTTCGTTTTTATTTTTTTGAAAAATACCACATATAAATTTATATACTTTATTTAAATACAACAGGAAAACAGAGTGGGTGTAAATATATTTTTATATAATATATATTTTTAAATACCTTTTATAATGTTATATAAAAGAATAAATATTTTTATGTACTTCAACGGTTTAAAAATGTTTTTTAAATTTTATTTTTCAGTATTGTCGATATTTTCAAATGACCAAATTTGTATTTTGTTATATATGTTAACTTTGTGTGTTTATACATAAATATATGCGTACAGGGCGTTCTAATATAATGTCTTTTTTTCAGTTTGTATAGTAATAATTATAACAATAATACAAAATGTCTCAATTATTGCGTTTTTAAAACAGGGTTGTCACAAATTATTTTTTTAGGTGTTCGAATCGTTATCCATTTTATTTCTCGATCTGTGCTTAAAACAAATTGGGTCCCGTCGTTTTTTCTTCATAACTAATAATTTTCGAAAAATGTTCCAGCTTTTGTCGAACACTTGTAAACTGTATTTATATATTTATATGTCACTGATTTGTTGCCTTTTCACTACGAAACATCTTTAAATGCACTTCTTTTTTAAATATTACACATATTTATTAATTTGTACAATGATTTGCTCACTGAAAGAAATATAATTTAAAATGAAAATTCTTAGTAACGTATGACACGTATTTTCATCATTTTTCTCCGTATATTTATTTATTTATAATTGTGAATAACTTTACGTCTCTTCTGGGGTATTACGTCGTGTTTTTACGACCTTTCTGCCGACGTTTCGGATACCATTGCAGGGTCCATTAGGGCTGCTGTGAGTGTTGGTGTTGTGGCTAAGTACTGGCTAACAATACCGTGTCGAAAGCTTAGTGTTTACGTGTTACGTGGCAATACCGTGTCGGAGTCGCGTGTTGTCTTGTGTCGTGTGTATGTTTCATATTTTGTCTGATGTCTGAGACGAGATTGACTTTGAAGCGCCGGATACCAGGATGTTTTTAATTTGAGACCATCATCTCAATTAATATTTATCGGGTGCTTGTAGATTTCGAGTGCTTCCTTGATAAGACGCGTATGACAAGGTCGTAAATACACGGCATAATACCCCAGAAGACACAAAACAGAAGATTCTGAGTGGCCGTGAAAACCTTAGAACATTCTTAAGTTTACGTCTGTTTGCGTTTTAGAGCTTTCTGATTGATTGAATTCATTCATTTCAAATCTGTCAAACTTAAAACGTCTAAATTGGCGACATCACAATGTTATATAATAACTGTCAATATTCAGAAATGAAAATATTGCTCATTTCAGAATACCGCCAAATGGCGATTTTTTATTTTTATTTTTTATTTTTTTAAAATAGAGATGCGAACACGGAATTCGTGTCACATTAATATTCTTACTATTTTCAAATTAAGCTAAACGCTTGTGCTATGAAAAATAGAACTAACTTGCTTGTCTGGAATGAGATTCGAACTTGCGACCTTTGGATCACGAGGCGAGAGTCTTAACCACAAGACCAACAAGCTACTCTTATTCTAGCGAGTATAATGGAAGTTTAGAATGTAATAACATTGGCGTAATTTATTTTAGATATATATATATAATATATATATATATATATATATATATATATATATATCTTCTCTCGGTTGTACAAAATAAATCTAATAGATTTCCGCGAGCGCGATTATCAAGACTTGACAGTGGCACGTGAGCCTTGCCAATGGCACGTGACACCGTGCCGATACGTCGGTCTAGGTCTTCTAAGGGAGACCAATCACAGGAAACGCGAGAGATTCCAAAAACTACTGTTGCTCCATATATATATATATATATATATATATTGTGCCACAAATTAAATTTGAAATTTTTTTTAGAATGTTTATAAAGAAAGTTCATTTGACTCGGATCAAACACATTATATTGTTTTATAGAATGGCCTTCATTATTCGTATTGATTCGCGAACAGAAGAGATTGATCTTTGTTTTTGTTGCACACTGTCGTGACGCCATAGAATTTGCACAAAGAGCACAGAAACAATGAGGAGGATGCCATCGTCGGAGCTCCATCAGCTCCGACGATGATTCCTCAACCACAAACTGCGGCAACAATGAAAAAATGCAAGAATAATGAAACACCATCGCCGACCCTGATCATAATTTAAAAATTAAGCATCGCCGCTTTCGATTAGGCACCTCGTTTACACCATAGAAGAAAGTCTGCAAAATGCGTCACAAAAACAACATTATTTAAAAAACATTATAGCGGTCACTTCGTGTTGCAACTTTTTACTATAAATGTTTTTATTTTATTTAAATGTTGTACTTCATACACACAATATTTCAATTATTTATCACTGCAATAGTTTCAAAAAAGCAAATAACTCAAATATTGCGCGTGCAGCACAAAGTTTAAATATTTTTTTTTTAAGTGACAGCTGTTTCGCCCGATTTAAATAATTTTAACTTGAGCTAAGACGTAAACGACAATTTTTTTACACGTTTAAAATTTTTGTTATTTTTTAAATATCATAAAAATGGTCATTCTTATGATTGACTAAAAAACATTTTTTTTGTGTTTATTTTCTTTGTGGTAAACAAGGAAAACTACGTATTTGGGTTAACAACAATTCTGACAGTGATAATTATAATATTTAAATATTTATTAATATTTCAACACTAAAAAAATACGATTAAAACACACTTTTATTGTTAAAAAAAAGCACTGAAGATGGTCACCGTGTCACAACTGCACCGAAATGTCAAAACACGTTCGAAAATCGAACCGAAATTCAAACAGCGAACGGAATTAGTCGGCCGTCTACGGTTCGGCCGCTTCTATGGCCGGGAGAAATTCAAATTCGAATTGACACGTTCCATTTGACGTTTAATGACTGTCAGGGGGTATTGTTACATGCGAATCGTTTGCGGATGCGAATGCGTGTCGGCGTTTCGCGTCTCCCTGCGGATTGAGTGTGATTTTGAGCAGTGCACGTCCCGCGCCGTGCGCACGCGCGTCATCGATCTGAGAAATGCACATAGAGGAGCGTTGCACATACAGAGCTGCATATAGACGGAGCTAAATAAAGGATTCTTTCACGGAAGCGGTCCGTTTTTGTCCGAAATCTGAAAGGGCCTTCGCGAGAAAGGTGGGATGGCGGATATTATGTCAATTTTGGTTTCGCGCGGCATCTGGGGCAGAGAAAACGTCCAGAGATGTGTCACTCTTTTGGAAAAATAATTATTTTCCTGTTAGAACACGCGTAGATTTTTAGTACACTGTTTGGATCGTCGTAGAACTTTCGCGAACTTCTAGAAAATTCTCCTTCCAGAACTTTCAAGAAATTTGTCGAATGTACAGGAACCTTCTAGACACACCGACGCAATCCGCCACCGACACAGTCGGCGCGACTATTTTGAAACAATGTAAAGCATTTGCGGTCTTCCCGTAACAAAACAATTTGCTATAAAGCACATTTAGTCAACCATTCCCACACACGCACAGCCACCCCCACCAAACTCGCATATTTTCGATGTGACACCAAGGGCTATCCACCACCATAACCACCGGTGGGTGGTTGTGGCTGGTTATGTAGAAAACTTGGCGGGTAGGGAAACACGGGTTTCTTTTATATATATATATATTGATTTTTATAACAGAAAAACCCGAATGACGACGTTTTCAGGTTTTACGGCCGGTCAGAACCTTCTAGTTTTAATTTTTTGGGGAATTTCGACTGGATTCTGTGACAGACTGCCGATGAAATAAAACGCTAAATGGTAAAGGGCTTAATGAGGCATTTTTTCGCGGTGTTCTCACCGAAAACGACTCTTAGAAGAAGGTTCTAGAAGCTTCACGAAATTGTAAAAAATAAAATATTTTTAAGGTTATACTTCTTAAGAAATGCGCGTGCACCACCGGCGCTTGTTCCGAGCAATATTTAACCAATAGCAATTCTAATACTTGACGACATCAAGTTATTTGAAAATGGTGTTATGAAAATTGCATATGCTCCGGGCGCTGTAATTGCTGTTTATTTTCTTATTGCTGATGAAGTGTTCATAATATAATTGTGAACAAATTCATTATGAGTTATAATGGCGACTGAAATATGTGCTTACTGATTAATTTTCGCTTTTTTATATAAGCTATTGCCGATTGCTAGCAGCAGCTAGGCCCTGCGGTGGGCTATTGTGTCTGAAATTGGCTATCAGCTGTACTGGCCGCTGCGCGGCCGATATTGGCCACTGCGCGGCAATTAGTGTCTGCGACTAGCTATCGTCCATTGCGTGCTGCTTTTTATACGATTTTTTTTGATCCGGTAATGGCATAACCACCTACTGCGTACTGCGTTTTTGAAGCAATCATAATATAACGATATGTTGCTATGTATGCGTTAGAGTTTCACATATTTAGAGTCATACGTATATTCTAACCTAGAAATTAAACGTCAAAAGTATACTTAAGAAATAATAATATTAAATATTAAATATTTATACTGATATTTACATACAGTGTAGTGGTTGTCCTGACGAAAAGACGGGTTACGTCTCAAAACCGGTAGACAAAAAAGTCATTTTTAGTGGTTTTAGTGGTGGTAAATACATTTTGCTAAAATCTTTATCCCAACACTTAATAGACGAAATAAAAAATATACGAGACATAGGTATATTTTGGTGGTGTGGTCAGAGGGAGAAAGAAGTACATGACGGTTATCCGTTGAAAGTCAAATGTAAATAGAGTCCAAAAATATTTTTCTTTTCTATGGTCCAACGTGACAATGACAATTTTGCCAAAATTTTACATCAGGACTCTGCGGGAGAAGAAATTAATAAGCGCATATGAAATAAGCTTTAAATAGAGCATTAGTACTTATTTCATGTAATTTTATTCGAAACGTGAGAATTGTGAGGTTACGTTTGCGGCGGAGAGCAGCTGCCAGACCAGACAGGAGAAATCGGACATCGCAAATAAAGTTTTTATTTTGAGAGAGATACGTGAAAATAAACAAATATTCGTATTTAAGTACGACGAACACCGAAGTATACCTAGGTGTCGTTTATTTTTTATTTTTATTTTCGTCCAAGTGTCGGGATAAAGTTCTGAAATCGCAATATTGCTGTTTTCAGAATAGCGCTCAATGTCTGACCACAAAGTTAACGCTTTAAATATCGAAAATATTAATAATAATGTAACTTCTTACTTCAATTAGATAAATAAATCACGTAAATATTATATAAGACAAGTTTTAAAAACAACACAGTGTTTTAGCAGTGGCAGACTTCTCTTTTGTTATCGTTCGCGACTGTGTTGTCGATTTTGTTTTGACACCCTGTTAAAGCCATGTATTCACTAGGGGACAAATTGTCCCTCAACAGCACGCGCGGCATAGAGTCTACGTGACGTTGCAACGTCGTGCACTGTTCCGCGACCTCGCGCACAACATAGCGCGGCATTTCTACGTGCCGTGGCAACGTTGCCATGCGCACGGTACCCGAGCGTACTCACTGCAACATTCCGCGGAGCGTCAGTACCACGTGGTATGTTTACAAGTGAATACGCATGCGCTGTATCTGTCAAGATGACAATGCGGGGAAACGAAATCGTTCTCGAACTCATCGAGCTGTATCGATCGAAGATCGCATAGAATGTCCGTCCTTCTTTCTCTTTGCAGTAAATAATTTCGCATTCTCCTCTTACTTTTCGATAAACTCATAACATAACAGAAAACAGATACGCTGCTATCATCATAACCTCATAGGGCGATATATTTCCGCGACGTCTGGAAAACAATAATTATTTGCAAAAAGGACCTTGTTTTTAATAATATTCAATTTACTACAGTAAAACCTCGTTAATTTGAAATTGCGACCCAAAAAAACATTTTAAATTGCGCAGAACCCCGTTTTCGCCAAATGAGATACCGCAGCTATCATCCATAACCTCATCGGATGACATTTCCGCGACAAGATATGCGAGTCCCGGTGTGTACACGTCAAATGTCCGCGTCATTGTCCCCGAAACATGAGCGTAGATGTTGATGCGACATGTCGAGCGGAATGTTTCGCGATTTGTCCCCTAGTGAATACATGGCTTAAGGGTTTCAAATGAACGTTTTGAACGCAGGCAAAGGTGAAGGTCTCGACGGAAATACGCGTGCAAAACAAACAAAAAAAGAAAACGAATCTACCCACCGTAAAATATCCGTTACGTCGTGGAAAAAGTGCAAAAGGTAAGAATTGCGTAACGGCGAAATTAAATTTTAAAATACACCTGTGTAGGAGCACGAAATTAATTTAAATTTCTCAAACAACACCGCACTGCACTGCAACTGGCCGACATAACACGCTTTCTAAAGGCATTTGTAAGTTTTCCTCTCCCTTAACTAAATAAATTGAAAAAGTTTTTTTAAAAATAACACTCGTCTAATTTTAGACTTAACCTCAACTCAAATAGCTTTTATTTATGTATCTCAGATGTTTTAATTATTATCCAACCCCGCAGCTTGCAGCGAACCCCCGCGGCCTCGAGATGCGTGTATCGCACCACCCCTGCGTGTTTTTTTTTATTTTATAGAAAAATTCGCGAAACGACAAATACAGGGTGTCTCGAAGAAGACTCACCAAAGGAGCAAAAACTTTGGGGAATCTTCTTCGTACAATTTTTAATCAATATATATAGAAAACTTGGCGGGTAGGGAAACACGGGTTTCTTTATATATATATATATATAAAGAAACCCGTGTTTCCCTACCCGCCAAGTTTTCTCCACAACCAGCCACCGGTGATTATAGTGGTGGATAACTCTTGAGTTTGGTGGGGGTGGCTGTGCGTGGGTGGGAGTGGGTGACAAAAATGTGCTTTCTAGTACATTGTTTTGTTATCGGAAGACCGCAAATGCCTCAGGTTGTTTCAAAATAGGCGCGCCGACTGTGTCGGTGAGTCTAGAAGGTTCCGGAAAAACCTGCTCTAGAAAGTTCTGGAAGGAGAAGGTTCAAGAAAATTCCCGAAAGTTCTATGAGGTTCTTAACTGAGTGGCGGAATGTGTCGGTGTGTCTAGAAGGTTCCTGTACATTCACAAAATTTCTTAAAAGTTCTGGAAGGAGAATGTTTTAGAAGGTTCGCGAAAGTTCTATGACGATCCAAACAGTGTACCAAAAATCTACGCGTGCGAAGGCGCGCGGGCACAGCTAGTTTAATTATATAAATAAAAATAACTTGGTTAAACACCACTTATATTTATTGTCGATTCCGACCAGGTTTCGCTACGACCGTAGCTTCTTCAGGGAGAATCTTAACTGACTAAACATATGTTCATATTCAGTAGGCAACATAATAAATTATAGAAGGTTATATAAATCAATGAAAACAATATGGAGTAAAAATATTTTTTAGATATAATAATTATATTAAATATATTATGAGAAACAGCTGAAATCACTTAAATTATGCAAGAATAAATACTGCACTGCGCTATAAATGTGGAAAAATATAAAAATATGATTAATTATATCCGGTTTTAGTAACAACTCAATTAAACGTTGTAAACAGGCACGAATCGCTCTTTGAGGGTGGATTGCCTAATTATATAATTACATAAGAAGATTTATTTTTTGGATGAATCGTAAAATCTTAATAATCAAATAAACTTATCTTTTAGTCCACTTTTAAATATATTCCCTCTTAATAGTAATATTCCCTGCGCAATCCCACCCCCTACCCCCAATATTGGCACACCGTCCTTTTCACACTGATGTATCACTAGTATATAAGCACGTAATTTTTTAATGTTTAGGCAGTTAAGATTCTCCCTGAAGAAGCTACGGTCGTAGAGAAACCTGGTCGGAATCGACAATAAATATAAGTGGTGTTTAACCAAGTTATTTTTATTTATATAATTAAACTAGCTGTGCCCGCGCGCCTTCGCACGCGTAGATTTTTAAAACACTGTTTGGATCGTCACAGAACTTTCGCGAACCTTCTAGAACATTCTCCTTCCAGAACTTTCGAGAAATTCGGTTGTACAGGAACCTTCTAGACACACCGACACATTCCGCCGCTCAGTTTAGAACCTTATAGAACTTTCGGGAATTTTTTAGAACCTTCTCCTTCCAGAACTTTCTAGAGCGGGTTTTTGCGGAACCTTCTAGACTCACCGACACAGTCAGCGCGCCTATTTTGAAACAACCTGAAGCATTTGCGGTCTTCCGATAACAAAACAATGTGCTAGAAAGCACATTTTTGTCACCCACTCCCACCCACGCACAGCCACCCCCACCAAACTCGCATATTTTCGATGTGACACCAAGGGCTATCTACCACCAAAACCACCGGTGATTATCAATAATAATGATATTGATAAGAAGGAGAGGACACAGCGTGGCAAGTTTAGTCGAGCTAAATTATTTACGTCTTGACTTTCTCCAGTTGAAAGCGTATTACTTTCGTTTTAACTGGTGAACTTCCCTCCTCCAGGAAGACGATTATTCCTGATGGGAGTCTGGATATGTCTAACCGCTTCCCGGCAGTGATCCATCTGATAATCCCAAGTTTATCCCAAACGACCCTACTCCTTCCGGTCTTCGCATCCCGCTAGCAGACTCAAATAATGGAAGTAATATCGTTAAGATAAATTATAGAAATCTCAAAGAGACGAAGATATTTATATATGTGAGACGTGCACGGATGTGGCCACAGTAAGTTCCGTAATCGATATA
Organism: Agrypnia vestita; assembly: GCA_016648135.1. Taxonomy (NCBI): domain Eukaryota; kingdom Metazoa; phylum Arthropoda; class Insecta; order Trichoptera; family Phryganeidae; genus Agrypnia; species Agrypnia vestita. The sequence goes on along the minus strand of JADDOH010014416.1, from coordinate 5,662 downwards.
TAACTTGTATCGATTACGAAGAATTCATACGTTTCAACAAAAGTTAAATAAAATAAGAAAAACCCCGAAAAAATCCAATTAGAATTGGAAGATTTTTATCATTTTATTTCACTTGTATTAAAGGGAACGAATTTTTCATATTAGATATAAGTTACTGTAATGGTGGTCCAACGTTTTGCAAAAAGTAAGTCGGAAATATTTAAAAAAAAATGTAAGTTTTAGTGTTGCATATCTCCCTAACTATTGATATTAGGTCATGATTGCTTGAACATTTTCGACTCACAATCAAGGCAGGAATGCACATGTGAAATATTGTGGAGTAACTCTGCTACACCTGAATATATGAATATATTTGTTTTTTAAAGAGTTAAGGTTGGTATTACGGTCGTTAGACATTTTAACTGTAAACGGTTACGAATATTTTTTACGAACCGTACGATTTTCCGAGAAGCGATTCTCGACGTTTCGTTGAATTCATATTCAACGTCATCAGGAGGACGACCTGCGTCTCCGTCGGTACAGGTCGTCCTCCCGATGAGGTTGAATATGAATACAACGAAACGTCGATAATCGCTTCTCGAAAAAAAATTACGGTTCGTTTAAAATATCCGTAACCATTTACAGTTAAAAATATTTGTTTTTATTATATAAAGTGACCCTATCTTTTGTATATATTTTTTCTGTTATGCATTTTTATTTATATATTATATATTATTTTTCTTTTATATTATAACTTCTTTTCTTATATTCCCTATACTTATATAATTTGATTCAATAAAGAATAAGAAAACTCGACGTATTCGGGTACTAGTCGCATACACCATATTTAATGGGTATCCAAGTTAATTAGTTTAATCCGATAATTGACCATAAATGGGCAACGATAGCGAATGCAGCCCTGCCTAGTTGGGCCACTCTGGTTCCACGTCTGGCGACCATCGATGGATAAAAAAAGTGTAAAGTCAAATCAACCAATGCTTCTGAGAACGAGAAGAGCCGACCCCAACAGCCTACCTAGGCAATGAGTTGGGACAGTGCAACGAAGAAGAAGAAGAAAGAATAAGAAGACTATTGAATCGTTAATTATAAGTGCCCCAGAACAGGTTTCACATAGTGGGGCGTTGTAAGCTAAATATAAAAAAAAAGGAACCCATAAAAACCAAGTTTTTATTATACTCCCTTTCTTTGTAAAATATAACAACAATTAAAGACGAATTAAAACATATAACATAACACTAAACTTACAGAAATTTAATATATTTCTAAAATGTCAGATGTTTTGAGATGTCAAGATTTTGATAGATTCAATTATCGTCAATATAGTACCTTATGAATTTCCAGCGTCAAATGATTTAGTCAGAATCAGATTTGAGTAATGTAGAATTCTTCAAAACTAATCAGAAATCTAAAAGAAATAAATTATTATTTGATTTTTTCCCAAAAAACCCAATTTTGCTGTCATCTGTGAACCAATTGTTTTGTAAATTTTCGAAATTCGTAGTGATGTACCTATTATACCGACGGAGTAATTCAAATTTAGAAAATATTCCGCGACGTTATCGGGCCGCCGTTTGCTAGTAATCAAACTTTGGTAATGATTCCAATTTGAAAAAACCAATAAAATTTCTAAAAATCCGAAATTATACTACAATTATTAATTTTTTTAACGAAAATTTGATAGATCTTCTTGATCGTCACCACGAGTCTGCTTGCCAAGTTTCAGCTCGATTGGATCACGGGAAAAGGGTCAAAAATCGATCCAAAGTTTTTATTGACGACAAGCAAGCAGACGCCACGAGTTAATATAAAGGGAGTAATAAAATAAGTGCTAATTTTGTTCTAATGCATATTCAAATAGACAAAGTACTTGACTCACTGACTAAGCTGACCAGCCTATTCCACAAAATACACGAAATCACACCGAAGACCGTAAAAATTCTGATGTACCAGGCATACGTCAAGAGTAGTATAGGATATTTGATACCCTTCTGGGAACCGGAAACAAAACTAACCTAAGCAGACTCCAACGACAGCAAAACAAAATACTAAAAATGGTCTATGTCTATGATCTGAAATACCGGACATCAACTGAAACTGTATACCGTATAACACAACAATTAAACATCGAAAGCATTACAAAAATCGAAACTACCAATTGGCGAAATACAAGACGAAGACATAAAATTACACAAAATACACCACAGATCATAGATCTTTCTTACCATTCTTTCCTCATTCATTCGCTCAACATGCCCAAACCACCTGAGCGACCCTATTTTTATTGTCTATATTATGCTACGATCAGCTTTATATTCATTCGTAATATCTTCATTCTTTACTCTATCATACATGGATTTACCATACATACGTCTAAGGGACCTCATCTCCACTGCATTCAATCTACTTTCGTTCCTCTTCTGCCAGCTCCAGGCTTCACTTCCATTCATTATATTCCTATATTAAATCATGTAAAAACGTTATCCAAAAACATTTTAGGTTTGTAATATATTTTAAATAAAAAATTAAAAAATCCAGAGGGGCGCCGACCGCCAGGGAGACCACCAGAGAGATGGAGAGAGAGATGGACGTCCTCGTCACAAGACCAGGACCGCTCTGTCAACACAGATCAAGGATCCAACGAAAGAAGAAGAAGAAGAATTAAATAAACATGTACCGCACTTGCGACCGCGTTCCGAGATGTCATTACCCCTGTCCTAATCCCCAATGTCGCAGTCCCACCGCATTTTTAATGCCGCCCTGCGTTCGGAGTGTGTCCGGAGCAACAAGTAATACGAGAAATGTGCATGTATTTATAAGCTGCCTCGTAAAATGGGTCGCGGACAGTATTGAGGCCACAGTTAAATGCTCCCAGTAGGTGAACAGCACAGCGCACTGTCACACACGTACATATATGCGCGCTATAGGGGTCTCTAAAATTATTCAATACTGAAAGTGAAAATCGGACGAAAGGCGTTTCGAACGTTTTTTTCAAGACACCTTTTTAACGCTACATGGCAAGCGTGCTATGCCGCAGTGTAACACAGCGGCAATTCAGCAATTTCCAACAAAATAATACACGCTGTCGATATAGACTTGGGGGTCTCTGAAATTATTCAATACTGAAAGTGAAAATCGGAAGAAAGGCGTTTCGAACGCTTCTTTCAAGACTCCCTTTTAACGCTACATGGCAAGCGCGCCGTGCCGCAGTGCAGCACAGCGGCAATTCAGCACGGCACGGTTGCCAACAAGAGAATATTCAGGCGAGCAAAAGAAATTGCGCACTGTCCGATTGTCTTATTATGTTACTTTGGAAGAACACTATGGAAGATTCTAGAATAGTCTACAACCTTCGGGAAGCGTCTACAAACGTCTAGAATAGCCCAGAAGCGACGGAAAACTTCTCCTCGACACTAGAATAACCTAGGAGGTTCAATAAAACGTGAGACGTACTGTAACAGACCTAATATTTCTTTATAGGATCGTAAATAGTTTGATTGATTGCCCCCAGATTATTAGTCTGATCGACTTATAGGACTCGACTTATCGACTTATCGACTTATTATCGAGGTCATCGAGACACAGTGCATTGTTCTATTATAGTGTAAGTGTCAGAACTAATGCATTAGCAAACTCTGTAATTCCCAGACTACACTCATTAGGGAATGAGCATGCAGAGGCGGCTGACATTTTTGCTGATAGTATAACTGTGTATAGGACAAAGCTGATACAATTGTTTACATCCCAACAAAATGGAAATGGACAATAAATCTTTCTATTTTACCTTCAACTATTATTATTTGTACCTTTAACTTTATTATTATTTTATCTTATGTTTTTATGTTTTTCTTATGTTTTTCTGTATTATTATTATCATTATTATTAACTTTTAACTATTATTATTGTAACTTTTAACTGTATTTTAATTTTAACTGTCTTATGTTATTTAAAAAAAAATATATTCTGTATATTGTAAAAGCCCATAAGGGCGTTGAATAAATAAATAAATAAATAAAACCGTTGATTCAATAAAACGGTTGGACATAATTATAATTAAAATTTATAATTATGTCCATCCACAAATTTAACGCTGTAACCATAGAAAATAAAAAATAAAAATAAAAATTTCACACGAAGCAAACACATTGTGGTGAGACATAATATCTTTAAATAAAATAACTATTCGTATAACACCACTTTATTGAGTTTACACCAACTAGTTTCAACTCACAGCTGAGTCTTCATCAGGGTTCAGTATTAACTATTATAACTTTTATTAACTATTATTAACAATTATAACTATTAACTATTAGTATCAGTTAATACTGAACCCTGATGTAGACTCAGTTGTGAGTTGAAACTAGTTGGTTTAAACTCAATAAATTCAACATGATTTTCCATATAAATAGCTTCGTATATGAAAGAAATGAATAATTTAATCATAATCAACGACTATATAAAGAACATATATACATCTTTGAAATTTTGGATAATGTATGGATGTTCTAGGGTGGAATCAGTGAACGTTGCATTACATAATGCAACGTTCACTGATTACCGGCCCTTACTCATACCGGCCCTGTGACCACCCTACAAAGATTCAAATTCCATACATGTTTTCTTCTACAATAATTTATCTTAATTAAACTTTATAAGTCATGATGTTCCAGACATCCAAACCATACGGTGAAGCAAGCAATAGCTTCATCGACAGTCATCCAGAGGAATCCAGAGGAAGACCAAAGAACTCCTGGACGACTCAATGCTCCAAAATGATACAGAGAAACGGCCTGGATGAAAGCGATACCCAGAACCGAAAAAGATACCGTCCAGTTGTCCGTCCTATCATAGAACATGCCTCTGTGATTTGGTCTCCCTTCTATATAAACCAAATAAGTCACATCGAATCCGTGCAATACCGTTTCTTAAGAAAAGTTGCGTGGATTATAGGCTTGGATAGAGGAGAAATTAAGTCAATGTTAAAAAAATTTAAACTTTCGAAAAAGTAGAGAAAACTATGACTTAATCGCCGTATTTTAAATATTAAACGGCCACACTGATGTGCCTTCGTCACTGGCCTAAATAAAATTCAATATCCCAGCCCGTAGTCTCAGAAATAATAAAGATCCCTAATCGTCATAGAACTAATTATAGTTTCCATGCTCCTATATCTCGGTCATGTCGTCTTATAAATTCGAGGCAGGATCTGAACTTCTTGCGTACGTATATTTGAAATAAAACAGATAAAGAACATGTATACAAGTTTGAAAATTTGAAGCAAGCAATAGCTCCATCGACAGTCATATAGAGGAAGACCAAAGAACTCCTGGATAACTCAATGCTCTAAAATCCTGCAGAGAAACGGCCTGGTGAAAGCGAGAACCGAAGAAAACCCAGCCCAAGCTACCTGGCCAATGAGTTAGGACAGTTAGTGTATATTATAGATATCTCACAGAGACGAAACTGTATTAATTATGGGAAAGAAGTCATTTGGGTGTAACAGGACTTATGACCTGTCTTTTTATGGTTGGCTTAAGTGATCACTTTACACAATTGTAACATTCGCCATTTCCACCCATGATAGAATATACCATGCTTATTCATTTTTTGGAAGTTGTATATATGTTCAATTTGCGTGAAGCTTTCATATATGAGTTGTAAGCGC
>JADDOH010014415.1:0-24340 GCA_016648135.1 Agrypnia vestita | reverse complement strand
AATCCTTGAAAGCAATTGGTAAGGTGAAAAGCTTGACAGGTGGGGTACCCTGCACGAACTGAGTGAAGCAAATCAACAAACGCGCGTTGACTGCTGCGTTGCATTACTCAACCGGCACAATAATGAAGGGATTTTAAATCGAATCATTACCTGTGATGAAAAGTGGATCCTGTACGATAATCGGAAGCGCTCATCGCAATGACTGAACCCTACCGAATCAGTCAAACCATGCCCCAAGCGAAAATTGACTCCAAAAAAGTTATTTGTGAGCGTTTAGTGGACTAGTGCTGGTGTCGTTCACTACAGCTTTCTTAAATCTGGCCAGACGATTACGGCAGATGTCTATTGTCAGCAACTGCAAACCATGATGGAAAAGCTAGCTGCTAAACAACCGAGGCTGGTTAATCGCTCTAGGTCACTGCTGCTTCATGATAACGCTAGACCACACACTACACAACAGACGGCTACCAAATTAGAGGAGCTTCAATTGGAATGTCTAAGACATCCACCGTACTCTCCGGACCTTGCCCCAACAGATTACCATTTTTTTTGAAATTTGGATAACTTCTTGCAAAGGAAAAAATTCAACTCCCATGGGGCAGTCCAAACCGCCTTCAAAGATTTTATTGATTCCCGTCCGAATGGTTTTTTTAGTAAAGGGATCGATGAACTACCTATGAGATGGCAAAAGTGCATAGATAGCAATGGTACATACTTTGATTAAATAAATATATTATAATAAAAAAAAATCGGCTTTATGTTCCTCCCATACTAAACGCCAATTTCATATGTAAGGACCTAATATATTGATTCCTTTCCAAATCACTAATAAAAACAAAGGCAGCAATACCCACACGTCAACCAATTAATAATATTTGGATAATTTATATAACGCCGATAATTTATAATTAGCCTTTGATTAACCCCCAAGGATGTGTTACATGGAAAAATGGCCGGTGCATACTAACTACTCAGCAATATCTATATTTGAAAGTTAAAAACTTGTTCATACACATTTACAAAAGGAAAATTGAGGTGGAAATTGTTTTTTGAGTAGTCAGATACAGAGGCGCCATATTATGTGTCGCCTTGTACATTAATCACCACAACTTAAACTGGACTCTTTGGGGAAAACGAAGCCAATGTAGTTCACGCAAAAGAGATGTTATATGCGAGAATTTTGATGCTCCATATACTATTCTTGCTACCGCATTAAGAATGGACTATGTCTATCCAGCTGGAATTTTAGAAGCCCAACATGAATGCTATTACAGTAGTCCACACGTGATACCACAAGCGCATTTACGAGTAAACGGGCGGCTTCAAAAGAAGGTACAGTTGCCGGCAAACTTCTTGAAATTTTTTGGCGTAGTGGGGGAATGCGCAGAAGACAAAATTTGGGTCTCGTTGGTGGAATGGTACATGCGAAAACTTTCCCCCACTACGCCGAAAAATTTCAAGATGTTTGCCGTCTACTGTATCTCCGAATACTTTTAATCTGTCTCAGTTGATAAAAGCATGCACTGACATATATTCAAATACTTAATATCTTTATATTTATAAGAATAATTTACTTACACAGATAATATAATTAAACACAGAAGCATCATTAAATGTTTTTTATTTTATTTATAACGCTCAAGACCATGAGTATTATTAAATTTTTAATTTTGATTTGTCAATGACCTCATCATTTTCCATACAAACTATAATATTCATTACACAGATTACGTTTTTTTTTTAATAAAAGTCATTGCAATTTGTCTGATTGTGAAGGCAATGTCGGTAGTATAGATATACAAACTGTGTTATTATAATGCATAAGAAATATTTAAAAATATTATTTATTCAGATAAACTAGTTTCGTTTCCCCTGCGTCTGACTGCATTCAAAACCAACAGAGGGATCCGACACAATAGATCATCACTATCTCTTTCTCACACCTAACTTTTTATTCAGCCCTCTTGCACGCACAAACACACTCGTGCCCTGCTTCAATGTGTTTTTATACAACTTCAAGACGAATCCAAACAATGTTCCCCTCTCTTTTCAACTGTTCTCATGCCGAATGCAATTTGAGTTCTAGGAAGGGCGAAAAGAGATGCACCGGGGACGATGCTCGTGACCAGTTTGGATAGTAAACTGATACAATGAGTAAAAATGTGCACTGTTGCATATATTACCATATTCCTAAAATTGTGAATTTTTGTAACAGTGGTACCCACTATCCATTGTTGTTGAATTTTTTGTACAGAGCCGAATCTGTAAATGAGTTGTCAAGCTCGTTGCTTCTATGAAGACAACTAAATTACGGAACTTGTCAACATTTCTTGTATTCCAAAATTAAGTGTTGTATTTATGTTTGTATATATTTGTACTGTTGAGTTGAAGTTTGTTTATTTTTATTTTCAAAAATGCAGTTTGGACGAGGTGCATTCTACGACTCAACCCTTGTGAATAAATTTTCGGTTCAACATTTTTACCAACGGAAACATTAATTTAATGCGTCTGAGAATGTACATATTTTTGATAGATTTAGAAATACTCTACATTGCAGAGGTTCTTCACAGGCTATAACTGTATATGTTTTCTTCTTCTTCTTTTTAAAATTAAGCAATTCGCCTTTAAAGGGTACACGTATTATTCTACCTAAATTTGAGATAAAATTGTTCAAACCTCAGTGTCTCAATTAATCAAATATAAGAATTTCGTTGCCGGTCATCTGTCCGTCTGTAACTTCGTGTAACGTTCGTAATTCCGTTCGAATTCACGGCTTGAACCCCGGGCCAGCAAACCCAAACCGGCCGCTTAACGCATGTTGCTACCGCCGCCTCTCCGCGGATCGACCAAAAGATACTATAAATATATACTAGACTTAGCAAAGACGCGAACATTTCATGTTTCGCGTAGCACAATCACCAGGGTTTAAAATAGTACCTTTAACTGCCGGCAGGGGAAATGTATTTATTTTTCAAATATTGTGGTATTATTTCACGGGTGTTCGGCTATAAATGAGTAAATACTTATTCTTTAGGAACCGACATGTAAAAAAAACGTCACTTTTGACGGGTTGCACTTAATATATCAATAATTATGGAGCAATCATCTTAATTTTTTTTTTCAATAAATCTGACATCTTCTGTAAAATATTAAGCCAGAACTTTTCTTAAAGTTTTAATATTTATTACTTGAATTTAGAGCTAATGAATTTATATTATTCGATAAAAGTTACTTAAATTATAATAATTACTATTTGCAATGATATATAATATAGATATTAATATTTATTTTCTGTCTTCTGTAAAACATTAGACTACTTTAATGATAGTCCACATTGACATGATGGTAGAACATTTTTGACACTTAACCTAGGAAGAAATCTACCCACCACACGCCCAGGGCCGTTCTATGAGCAATAGCTCCCGTTTCGGCCCTACACTTTCGCCACCCTTGTTCGGCATTTTTTTACTGCTAAAGTGGCATTAATCACCACCCCGCTGACACTCATGGGAATGAGAGCGGGACGGGAAGACGTCCACACAAAACCTCTTCTCTGCCTCCATGGCGCATATGAGATACAACGTACATTGTGGATAAGTTAACTCCCGTACCTACTTATTACCGGATATCGATCGAACATTTAAAAAAAAATTAGTAAATAACTTAGCTGAGTTCGTTAACCAGCCTGCTCTGCAATTTAGTCTCAAAATATGTGATTTTGGAAAAAAAATCGTAACTCTGTTAATATTGCCCATAGGGAAAAAACTGTAGTTTATTTATAAAATATCTACCATAAAACAGAAAATTTAATATATAATTTATCTTTATTTTTAATAAAAAATTATCCTTCTGAACAAAATCCTCTAATTTTTACATTTATGTTCTGAGAACATAAATGTAAAAATAATTTTAAGAGCTTATATTTCCTTTAAAATCTTAAATTCAGTACATTCTATGTTAGTAATCTTCGATGGCTGCATTCTAAACTTTTTTTTTCAATTTTTAGGATATTGCTGCTTTTGCTTTTATACCCCTCATATATTAAGTATATGGTTACACCATATACAAACATTCGTTATTTAATACCAGTGACATGTTTAATATTGTCCAATGTTTTGGTCTATCTGACAATCATCCGTATTCTGAAAATAGCAATGTCTAGATCTTTAAGATCTTTATCCCAACACTTAATAGACGATAATAAAAATTAAAAATAAACGAGACGTAGCTTTACGTCGGTGTTTGTTTCTGTAAGTTTCTACATGAGATAGATATAGAGGGAGGGAGAAAGATGTAAATTGTTATCTGTCAAATGTCAAGATGGGAAGATTTGAATACTCCGTAACGCGGACAAGTTTAGCCATGATTTTTCATCTGGACGCTGTGGATGAAGAAATTAATACGTTTGTAAGAAACAATCTTTCTTATATCATCTTTTAATACAGTGTATTTGAGCCGTATAATTACAAAATCCGCTCTGGTCGAATTTTGAAAAAATGAGGTTAGATTTTCATATAGTGGAGTATCTAAAAATCTATCGAACACTGAGTAAAAAATCCCACTCCATTGCGTTAATAGTAAGACAAACATTTGGATGAGTTGCAAAACTTGCTTCGAATCACATGTGAGTTGAGAAATACTCTCTGAAAGTACTGCAATGCGTAATTAAGAAGTGTCAAAATAATCTCCGTTCATAAAAGTGCGTAGCAAATTTGTGTTTCTCATATCTTACTAACATATTCATTATAATATATGCGGATCAATTGCCACATTGAAAATTATTTGTTTAGCATACCTACATTATTTTATTAATGCTTATAAATGTTTGATTTTTCATAGTTTTCCAATAGCCTTATGCAATTTATAACATAAAATATTGTTGAACTTTCAGGTGATTGTGGGTATCCATCAGAGTCCTGGCTTCTTATGCTTTCATAAAATCCAGGAAAGAATACACCGAATCTAGGTATACAAAAGCACACAACAAAATCAGAAATGTTGTGAAGACAACTTTTTAAGTCAACATTTCGGTGCATTCAATTCTGCATTAGTCGGACCGTTGCTGGACAAATTGTATACTCATGTGTAGTTCTACACAATATATGTATATATGAAATGTTGCAATGGCAGCACAACTAATGGTAACTTTTGATTTATTTTATTCATTTAATGGAAAACCGAAGACTTTCTATATAATGTTACAATATTTTAATTATTTTGATTTCAGGTGATGTTGCAGTTTTCAGTTTTAGTAAAAAATCTTCCGTTTAATGCACATATAAAAAGCTTACCAAGATGGGGTCGACAAGTCTGGAATAATGTTGTACAGTGATAATAAAAAAATAATGCTTTGTTTACCATTTTTATATTTATAAATTTTGTTTGTTTATTGTTGTTTTAGTTTATTATATATTATTTTGACTTTGTACATTTAATAACTCCGCCTTGTTTAAGAATAATTATTCTAAATATATTCAATACATTCAGAATTTTTGTCAGTTTTCTTTACGGTTCTTTTTGGAAAATGTATTTATTTTATACATTAAATTATTAATACCTATATACATAGGTATTAATAATTTATGTATATTCATTAGAGACTGTTGATATTTTAGTTTTGTTTAACTTATTCTTAATTTTAACTTATTATGATCCTAAGAACAATTAAAGTGCAATAGCAGTGATTCTTACTTTATTTTTGATTTGAGGGTAGTATTTTATGTAATTATGAACAATGATATTAAACATACTTATTGAATGAAATAAATGTCTCCAAAGTTTGCGTTTATTTTTCAATATTTCTGAATTGTGTAAAAAAAATAAAATGAAATTATATTGAATATTAAAAAATCATAATCATTAATATAATTCAAATAAAATGATAAAAGTATTTTTCAAATTTGTGCAGGGTTTTAAACATTTTATTTGACTTGTATTAAAGCAAATAAATTTTTGATATTTGTCACACTACCTATGCTGTCTAATGATAGTCCTACGTTTAACAGAAGTTAAGTCATAGATATTGAAAAAAATGCAATTTTCATCATCGTTTTGAAAGTCATTGATCTCTAACTATTGATATTAGAACACTATTTATTGTTCATAATTTGAACATTTTCGACTCATAATTTATTCAGGAATCTGCCTGTAAAGTATGGTGGACCAGCTCCCTGTATAACAGACACATAACAAATAACACTGATGACACATGACGTGGTTGGAAATCCTTTTCGCTGTCTTACTTGCCGGCAAAGCATAAAATAAAGTTTAACGAGTTTAGAAGTGCATCATTTAAACAAAACTGTCCTAATATTGAAATGAAACTAAAAAATATGGCTGTGTTGATAGATAGATATTATTGACACAGAAAATATTATTAGATCCCACCGAAGTTCTTCAGTAATCAATTCTTTACTGGTACAACTGTACAAAGAAAGATTTAAAATATCAAAAGCAAAATATAATGACCTGCGTAAACTATGTGAAAATGGCATAATTCCCAGAAGATTTCGTCGTGAATACTTGACATTGTCCCATGATCCTAAAGCGGCTGTTGTTTTAGCAAATCAAATGAGGATGATGCACAAGTATAGCACTGTGCATTTGGTGTATGTTACCAAAAACTTTAAAAATTTGTTTGTGCGTAGATCAAATAAAGTATACCTGTGCATTTATTTATCTTACAGCGTTTTATTGTAAAGAGAACATACTTGACAATAGATAATTTATTGAATATTATTGTGTCAAATATTCTTATCATTATAATTAATTTTTTTATTTATTCTTTGGGAGGGATTGTAATGTGGGAACTCCTGCATTTTTAGAATATCATTAGTGTCGAACTTAATTGTTTCCAAGAATTAATATTAATAATTTAGTCTCTATTTCATTTGCAACAAATTGTATAGCTATCCTCTTCATTGCATGTATTACCTTTCATTGGTGTTTGAACAAAATTGTTTCTTAGAATCGTGCAGAAATACAAAATTATGTAGCATTTATTTTCAATAGTTTTCTTATAAAAACTTAATTGTTACCATGAATTAATATCAATAATGTGCTCTATCTCATTTACATGTAACTGTATAGCTATCCTCTTCATTGTAGGTATTATCTTTCATTAGTTTTTGTAAATTGCTTCTTAGAATCGTTCAGAAATACAAAAAACTATAGCAAAGCAGTAATAATTAATCGATTTTTATAATGATAAGCGAAAGACATTAATACTCTATATAAAATTTTGTTCCTAAAGTATATTCCTTAAAAAATGAAATAATAAAATTTTGTTTTTGTCAGTCATGTTTTGGCTATCATGGGATGATATAGAAAGAAAAACACTTGTTCTTTTAGTTCTACATTTTTAATTTTTGAGACGCGTTTCGCCTTATGAGGGCATTGTCAATCTCATAAGATATTGATTGATTGGTAATGCCCTTATAAGACGAAACGCGTCTAAAAAAATTAAAAATGTAGAACAAATCTTGCTTCATCAAAAGAGAAGGTGAAAAAACTGATCACGCTCCTTGGAGGTAGCAGAATTATAAATATTGAGACTTAAAATTCCTGAAATTGATATCATTAGGTCAAAATATTGTAATAACGCTTCCGTCAATATGAAGAAAACGCGTATAAGTTTTTACCTACTGACAATTTCAATTACAAACCTTTGTTGTAATTTTAAATATCATTTGCGCCTATCTTTGACATTTGACATAAATATATGTACCTACCTATGGGTACAGAGTTAAGGGATGTCACCGATAAATCGGTTTTGCTAATTTCGCGTTCCGTCATTTTTGCGGTAGGAACTTTTCTGCATTTGGGACATAAAAAAGATTTTAGATTATAATAATAAGTAAAAATTGGACTCGTGTCCCAATATACCGCTTTGTATATTTATACTTGAAATACGAAGTTTTATGCTACATAATACGTACTATAGATAGCATAAAACCACAGTATATTAAGAACAGTAATACGTTTTCATACAAACGGCCGCTACCCATTAAAATGTGTGCGTGCGTGCTCGGCGCCGTGTACGCACGCACTGTGCCGCACACATTGACATAGAATATGGGGGCACAAGGCGGCGGCAGTAAGGGCCGTGCCTTCGGTGCTATTCGCGCTCACAGCCACGGCTTTAAAAAAAAAATGCGCTTCCTGAAAAAAAAGCCTTTTTTATGTTTGTGGTGCTTTACTAAAAAGGAGTGTTGATCATCACAAAGACTGAGTTTTTAAAAATCTACGTTGATGTTAATCAGCGTTCTTGCAATTTAAGTGCAGAAACTAGATATACTAATTATAGAAATTTTCGGGTTTCGTGTCTACCTTATGCGTCGGAATCTTAGACGCTACGAGTTAAAAGAAAGGGAGTAAAAATAAAGTGATAACCCTAGCGTCAATGCAAGAGTAGGCTAATAACTCGCCGACAGGCCGGAGATAAACTACTGTTATGGGTATACTGTGATAAAACGTTCGTATTTCAAGTATAAACATACATATATTATATATTCGCTTGGCGAAGGTAACGTACCGAAACTTACGCTAAAATACCAAAATCACGAAAATGATTATTTTATCAAAACGAATTTGATTCTGATTAATATTTTATTATACACAAGTGCTTTTGTACAAGATCTTGTGCAATCATTTTGTACAAAAATGATACTGGATCTCATATTGTACCACGATTTTTGATTTTGATAAAATATAAAGAAATCACTTAAATTAAAAGAGATGTTAGAAAAATCAAGAAATATATATATTTAAGTGAAATATAATTATATTTAAACCTAGCACACTGACGAAAATTCATAATTTTAAGGAATTAACTTGTATTTTGAGCATGCGATGCATGAAATTTTTTTTTTTATAAACCTTATCCCAAAATACACAACGTTAAAATTAAATTTCGATGTAATTTTGAAATTATTATAATTTTGGAACACATTTTTGTTGACTAGACCTCTTTTCATTTAAGAAAGAAAATCGAATTAGTATGTGTAAGCCATGCGTACGACGCACGTTGTTTCATTGCGTTGGCGTTTACGGGTATAAACACCAACACAATGAAACAATTCGCATCATACGCACGGCTTACACATACTAATTAGATTGTCTTTCTTAAATGGAAAGAGGTCTACCCGTCCGACCGATTAAAGTAGGTACTATAAGTTTTAAGAGAACTTAATAAATAAAAAATTAAAAAATGTCGATTCATAGGAATGTGCACATCCCTTCCAACTGTTGCGGATAACTTAACGTTTGTTTACGTTTTAGAGCATTCTCATTGGTTGAATTCATTAGTTCCAAATCCGTCAAACTTAAAACGTCCCATTTGACGGCGTCACAATGTTATATAAATAGCTGTCAAGATCCAGATATAGCATAAAGATCCAGACATTGCTATCTTCAGAATCGGGCCCAATGTCAGATCTTTCACGGATGCTCTGTTTTTGCTGCTTTCAACATAAGCCTCTAATATATTATTTTTTACCAGCCTCTTCTATGTCCACTGTACACACCATCTTGGCGATCCTTTCTTTATTCTTTCTACTGCGCTATAGCCATCATTGTTCATTCTTTACCCTATCGCACATAGATATTCCACACATGCACATAGTCGACCGCATCTCCATCACAGTTTACTTTCGTTATTTTTTTTTCAATTTCTCGTTTCATTGCCTTATTTTAATTAGATTCGGCAACACAACTTCTTTATGCACTGCTGATGTTGAGACAGTTTCTAATTGGCGATAATTTTCAATTTCAAAATTTAAAAGTCTTTTGACCATTCTACCTTGTGACAGTTTCCCATTAGCGATAATTTTCCATTTCAAAGCTTAAAATAATCTTGTCGGGCATATGTGCAAATATCAAATGCGAATACCTAAGCACGTGACAATAATAATTCGTATTTTGTGTGTTTCTCTTCAATAGGGAATTGAGCTTCATAAAATAGGCTATTGCTCATAAAAAATCTTATTTTATACTTAGTCAGCATGGGCGAATGAAAATAAAAATCAAACTTGCCGTAAACGCGTGAAAAATCACGGGAAATATTATTAATTAATTATGAACCTTGCGTAACTGCGCAACATGAGCCGCATGCTGATTGCATGTCACACTCTTATTATCTAAAGTTGTCATTCCATAAAGTTAGGGATAGACAACGAAATTATTAGGTATATTAAGCAGGGGCGTACAGTGATAAAAAGAAGCATGACTTTTATTTAAACATATATTTGGAAAAAAATTTAAATTAAATATTTATCTGGCAGAATATTATTAAATATCAAAATATAAATAAAATTTTAATTATTGTCATTGGAATGTTACGTGTTATATTTCATATTTCTGTTTCTTTTCAAAATATGTGCTTAGGAAAAGGTCATGCTTTTTGTTCTCACTGCACGCCCCTAATATTTAGATATGTACGATCTATATCTGTGTACCAGGGGCGTGCAGTGGGAACATCGCAGCATGACTTTTACGTAACCAATTATTTGGAAAAATAATCGGAATATAACATATATTTCATAATATTTCTATCACAATTATTGTCGTAGTATTCATATGTTGATATATTATAAAAATCTGTAGCATAAATATTTGATTTCTATTTTTTTCCAAAATATACGTTTACAAATAAGTCATGCTTCAATGTTCCCACTGCACGCGCCTGCTGTGTATATACATATATCTAAAGATATTTCGTATATCTAACAGTATCTAAAATATATGCGGGCTTGCTTATACCGATAGAAAAGTAAATAGAAAGCATCTAGACGAAATTATAAATTAAATAGCAAGCGCCAAGAACGAGGCACCCTCTATTGAATCAGTTCTGATTCACAATAATAATTGTAAATGAATGCGTCAGTTACTTTGGGTTCATTTGAAATTTTATTCACTGGCGCGAACTTCCTGTCACTGGTAGCCCGCCATTGTGCATTGTTCCTTTCAGAGTCGGGTACATATTTAACAAAGTCACTCATTAAATTGATGCACTGTAGAACAAGACGGTCGGAGTAGTACATTTAGTTCAGAACGCCATCAGGAAATTAGGTGTTTTTTCAAGTGTTGGAAGATAGTCAAAGCTCGCTTGTTTATGAAGACTTGGCATTTTAAATGATTTTATGTCAAAAATTCGCCTGCGAATTTTGATGATTTTGGAAACTCTTTCATGTTACACAAAATATGGTAACATATAACACAGGTAACTATCAATTCAATTAAAACTTTCAATTTATTACCCGAAAAAATAAAAAAATTTAAGACCTTACGTCATTTAAAATTAACTAAAAAAAATCAGTAAAAAACCCCATGAATTTTCCATGAGCTTCACTATACTTATATTTATTAATTTTGTTTCTCAATATTCTTAACACATAATTATTACAATTTTAATATCCATGAAACGAACTGGTGTGATTACTCCTCCCATGATCACGAGCGTCAGCTCTTTTATGGCGAGCAAAACGTTTTTATTGTATGAATGTATTGTTGAATTCATGAAATTATGTACTATATTATATGAGAATAATAAAAAAACGCAGTTTCCCATAGACATAGGCTGATAGCATAGAACGCGACACTTTTTTGTCCTGGCACACAACTTTTGTTTCGTCCAATTTCATGCATCTTCTCATGCACGCTTTTCGGTTGTTGAAGCTTTTAACAGAGCCATTCTCCAACATTTGATTTATGTGGTTATGCCAGGTCTTCGGCGGACCCTCTCTGTTTCTGCTATCTTCAACACTCTCCTCATATATTTTTTCTACCATAATTTTGTTACTCATCTTTTCCACATGCCCAAACTACAAATTGAAATGTATTCTATCCATTACGCTACAGCCAATATACATTCACTTCTAATTCGTTCACTCTCAATTCTATACTGCAAAGATTTTCACACATGCGTCTAAGCGATTGCATTCAGTCTATTTTTTTTCTTTTTTTTTTCTATTTATTTTCTTTACATTTTATAATATTTAGTCCCACAAAACGTCTAAATAGACGTTTGTCTGTAGGTTCATTTTTACAATTGTCAGTTACACTATTACAAAATATTATTCACTTTATAAACTATATAAGAGATAAAAAACGAAAACAATTAAGTACAAAAAACAACATAAAAGAAATTTTCAGTACAAAGTTAAAAATTTTAAGCAAATTAAGAAAAGAGCAATAAATAAAGAAAATAGCAAATTAAAAATATACATAGCAAAAATTAAGGAAAAAGAATAACTGCATCTTGTAAAAGTTGCTGGACACTGCCCTAAGGCTCGTACAAATTTTATGTATCTGCTGATCCCATTTGAAGTGTTCATCTATGATTAGACCAAGGTATTTTGCATTCCTTTTTTGCCAATTCCATGATTCACTTCCAAATATCAGAGTTTGCACCAGAACTCTATTATGTATCACTAATTGCAATTGACACTCATAATACTCATTGCATAGATCTGAATGTGATACAAGGATATTGATTAGTTTTGTTAGTTTGGCTTTATCTTTAGATATTTTTGCCCCTGCACTTGTAGATCCAGAATCGGACTCACTTCAGCCATCTGGGTATCTTCAGTCGTAAAGGACAGTCTTTCTTGGACATGAGTGACGGCCGATGATGTTGAAATGATACATTTAGATCGTGGACTACTAATATCTCCTATGTGCATAAATGTAAATTTTTCAGGAAAAATTATAATTTTTTGTAAACTAACATACTTAAATAGTTTATTTTTCTTATTTTGATATTTTGACATACGTACATATATTCGATCAAACTTAAGATAGAAGTTATAGCACGTTTGATATAAAAATGTGAGTTAGAAGGTATTGACGGTTCATGGTCAATATATAGGGTATAACAGAGCTAGTCCACAATACCTTACAAGTAGATTCTTGCGTTGATTATGAGTCGAAAATATTCAAGCAACCATGACCTAATATCAATAGTAAAGGAGATATGCGACATCAAAGTATGCATTTTTAAAAATATTTTTGACTTATTTTTTGCAAAATGTTAGACTATCATTACAGTGACTTAATATGAAAAATTTATTTATTTTAATGCAAGTCAAATAAAATAATCAAAAACCTAACATTCCAATATTTTTCAGGGTTTTTATTATTTTATTCAACTCTTATTGAAACGAATGAATTTTTCATAATCAATATCAGTTACTGTAATGATACTTCAACGCTAAGTAGAAAACAAGTCGGAAATATTGAAAAAAAAACTTCATAACTATGGATGGCGCCAGAAAGGGAGGGCGGCCGCGGAAGACGTGGCATGACCAGATCAACCAGATACTGGAAGATGGTCCCGTCAGAAGCCTCAACAACCGGCGAGCTTGTATGCGAAGATGATGGATGTGGATGAAGCGAGATTTGTATGTCAGGACAGAAGAGTGTGGCGCTCTATCCTCTCTGCCTACCCCCACGGGGAAACGGCGTGATGGTAAGTAACTAAGTAAGTAACTATTGATGCTAGGTCATGTTTGCTTGAATATTTTCGACTCATAATCAAGGCTGGAATCCACTTGTGAAATATTGTGGACCAGCTCTGTTACACCCTGTATATCATTACAACGTCTAAGTTTTAACAAAATGCTTGTTCAATACGTAAAATTAATGAGACCATTACTATGCCAGGCTGTATTCAAAATTTACCGTCAAATGAACCAACACACCTGTTGGTCGACGTGCTCGGACCGTCTTCCCATTTCCAGGTGTTGTTTTAATCCTTCCCGTCTTGCTGTCAAAGGCATCGCGCGCCGGTACTGTTTAGATCCTCGACTACTCAACAAGGCGGAATGAACCGTGCAATTAAAATGGAGAAATAAATAAAGGATAAAAGATAAAATTTTCCCATCCAGGACTCTATTATCAACAGACTCTATGCCAGGGTGAGTGGAAACAAGTCCTGCACTTCTTACTGTACCGTCGTGGAAAAATAAATAAAAAACATTGTATTAAGCATTTATTCAAATAAAGAATGAAGATATTAGGAATGAATGTAAAGCTGATCGTAGCATAATACACAGAATAAAAATAGGGTCACTCAGGTGGTTTGGGCACGTTGAGCGAATGAATGAGGAAAGAATGGTAAGAAAGATATATGATGCAAGTGTTGACGGCGCCAGAAAGAGAGGGCGACCACGACGTGGCATGACCAGATTAACCAGATACTGGAAAATGGTCCTGTTAGAAGCCTGAACAACCGTCGAGCTTGCATGCGAAGATGTATGAATGTAGACGAAGCGAAAGTTGTATGTCAGGACAGAAGAGTATGGCGCTCTATCCTCTCTGCCTACCCCCACGGGGAAACGGCGTGATGGTAAGTAAGTAAGTAAGTATTTGAGTCCTTGATATTATAACGAGATGATAGAACCGGAACACTTCATAACACTCTGGAACAATCTGGAATTAACTGGAACATTCTCGTAAATATCGAGTGAATACTAGAAATGGGAAGAAACTTCTCAAAATTTAGAATAACCAACACATTTGGTATAAAAGGGCTAGCGCGCACGCGGCGGTGAGAGTCTTTTTTTGACGTTTAACCAGTGCGACATTAGCAGTGATAAAACTGTAGCGAAAGGAGTGTGACCAGTGCATATTAAACGAATGACAAATATTCCAGCGAAATTGAACAGAATATTCTCAAAAGTGGTCGATTATTTCAAACATGTGACTGTAAAGATTTGATTGTAAAGATTGTAACCGATATTTCTTAATTCGACGGACAACCATCGGTACAGTAGCCGGCAAGCATCTTGAAATTTTACGGCGTAGTGGGGGTAAGTTTGCGCATGTACCATTCCACAAACGAGACCCAAATTTTGTCTTCTGCGCATTCCCCCAATACGCCAAAAAATTTCAAGAAGTTTGCCGGCAACTGTACTACATTACGGTAATATCTCATTTAACAATCACAATATACCAAATTTATGGTCATCCATAATTTACATTATAATTAACATGTACATATTCATCCATATACAAATACTTCAAATGTTTTATAAGCATGTATTTCTTATAATAATATAATAAAAACATCAAACTTAATAATTTCGTTGTCTGTCCGTAACTTCGTCTAACGTCCGTAATTTCGTTTGCTAAAAAATAAATTAAACGTCCAGAGATGGGGCTTGAACCCCGGGTCAGCTAACCCGAATCGGCTGCTTAACGCGTGTTACTACCGTCGCCTCTCCATGGACCATCAAAAATATACTAAAAATATATAATATGGCTTAGCAAAGACGCAAACCAGTGTTCATTTATTTTTATGTGTTACATCTAGTGCAATGTAAAACTGCTCGCCAGTATTAGTCGAACCTAGTACAACTAATAAAAATTTCCATTGCAATTACACTTTTTTAGATCTGAAAAAAAAATCTAATAATATGACATGAAAATATTTTTTCTATTTTAAAACTTTACTGGGTAATCTTTGCTGTGACCTGAGAAAGTTTTAATCAATAAAATGCTCTCCGGTTTATTTTTTGTCCCGAAATCAAAGCCTATTTAATTAATGCTTTCTTGTGAAGCGAGCCTTTATGCCCAGTTTTGTCTGCGCTTTTTGGAAACGTGGCTATTTGTCGGATACCCACTTTGTCCCGGCCGCTACCCTCTTCGTCGTTTCACCTTTCAATTGTTATTCTCGAGAGGGCGTAATTGCTTCCTTGGGCCAGCCCTGGGCCCGGATTATTCCTCAAGAGGGGGGCGGGGCGAGGCTTTAATTCGCCCGAAATTAAATTGCGAATTTAATTAGAGGGGGGAGTTTTTCAACATTTCACACTCTCTCGCCCACGTGACGGTTATAATTATGGCCCTTAATGCCAGGCGCTTAGCGCCGTAGGTCCTTTTCTTCCCGCTTCGAGTGGAAACTTTTGTGCGGACTCTTTATGAGTCCGCTCGTTTTGTGTTGTCATTCTCTCGCATTAAATGCATGTCACATTAAATGTATCAAAAGGCCTACATTTTGGTTTATTTTATGTGTTTCATTTTATATACTTGGCACACTTAAAGTATTTGGATACAGAACAATTACTCTTCAAATTCAACATTTTGACAATAAATGTTGCCATATTATTTTCTTATCTACACGGAATTCTAAATGTGAGATATAAAAGCAGAGGCAGCAATATCCAAAAAAAAAATAATGCTGTAATTTTAAATTAGTTATCCTCAATGACTGCATTCAAAACATTTATTTAAATTTTTTGGATAATTCTGCTTTTGCTTTTATACTCCACAAATAATTAATAACTTCGAAGAAGTTTAAAAAAAATCTATGTATATAAATATAATCTACATCCTGCAAATAATGTGCATTTGCTAGATGTAATTTGCTAGAGTAGCTTGTTGGTCTTGTGGTTAGAACACTGGCCTCGTGATCCAAAGGTTGCGGGTTCGAACCTCACTCCAGACTAGCAAGTTAGTCCTATTTTCATAGCACAAGCGCTTAGCTTAGTTTGAAAATAGTAAGAATATTGATGTGACACGTATTCCGTGTTCACATCTCTATTTTTTAAAAAAAAAAAAAAAAAAAATTGATTATAGTAATTATTTTACGAAATAGCCGTACACCCGTGAATAATCACGGGAAATAATATTATTTTTTTAATAAGTCACATTACCTACTTTATTTAGTCTTATGTTGTTTGTTGCTAACCACTATTGATTAATTAATTTATAATAATTAACTTAAAAATACCTTTATACATAATTATAATAACGATGTTGTTAAACTGTAAATAAGGGATATTTCTTAATTTTTAATATAATAATATATATAAATATTTCCCATTGAGGGAGATCAAATTTATTGCAAACTACAATATTTATGAAATAATCAATTTTCTAACTGTATTTTTTTCTTTTGTTGCAGGTGAGTCAAACATTTATTACAATCTGCATTCTTCAACAAAGATGGACAATAATTCTTTTACTCAAGGTAATAACTACTAAATAGATAGAATAAAAATATAGCCATAAAATATAACTAGAAATATAATATCTAATTTTGCCTCAAAAGTCAATAAATAATCCCACATCGTTATTAGCCGGGGATGTCCCTTGGGTAGCCTCCGCTCACGTTTCATTAGTCCTTCGTTCACAAAAAAAATCTCTTGGTCTGATCCACCAGACGCAGACGGGCGCCTGCAAATTATATGTATTGTAGATAATGATTGGTATATGTTGGTTGCTTGGCATAATCTGGGAGTTGTTGAAAAAGTAGAATCTTTGAGCTATTTCTTTGAAAGAAAATTTCTAGAATCGTCGTAATATCTTCAAAAATCGATTAATTTATTCAATTTATACTAGCTCTGCCCGCGCGGCTTTCACGCGTTTGATTTTATGTAACTTTTAGTCATATTTTATCAATTTGTGTATTAACCTAAACATATAGATATAAATGTCATAGTTATTTTTATAGAACTTTTTGAGTTCTACAACTTCTCTTTAGTAAGTATTTAAATATCTCTCACCGTTAAGGCAGCGTTCGTAAAACGTACATCGCTCGACCATTTTTCGTCAAGTTTAGTTATAAAATAGGTCACCACGCGAAAGCCATTTATTTTACCGACATAATATATATATAGCCTGTGTCTACCCTGAAAGTCCATTCTAAATATTGGTGAAAGAATTTTTGAAATCGGATATGTAGTTTCCGAGAATAATTCCTACATACAAACTTACAAACTTTACCTCTTTATACATCAGTAAAGACTAGCATTAAGGCTATCACTTTCTAGCAATTGCCATATTGCCAATAGAAATTGGCCGCGCCAAGGTCTATAATGATTGTAATGGTTGCTGTGTAAAATAAAGTAAATAATTTATACGAAGATACTGTAAAATAAAGTAAATACTTATAAGAAGAATCCTCTTGGAAACTCTGGAAGGAAGACGACCGAAGGGGTCGCCCCAGATTAAGCTGGGAAAAACAACAACAAAAAAGTGTATGAAAACAGAATGGGCCTGGACTGGTTAAGCGGACTGGTTATGCATATGGAAGCAGCACAAGACATCAGAATATAGAGTCTTTGGGCCTTTGACCCTACTAGGACAAGAGGATGAAGATGATATATTATGCAAAATTATTTTGTGGTGATATAATTAATACAATCAACAAAAATTACTTTATTTACACTACTTATTGCTGAAAATACCAAGATTTTAAAGGGCAAATGGTCCCTTCAAATGCTAATCAACTTTTGAAAATGGATTATTATTTTGATATCAATAAGGGTTTACAAATTTTACATATAAATAATACGGTATTATGGTTGGATAAATTAGAAATTTTGAAAGTAAGAAAATGTGTTAATAATAAATTAAATATTATAAAAGACCAGGTTATTTTTGCTAATAGTTATTTAAAAAAAATGTGTTTTCATATTAGTACTTTATTATTTATTCATCTCCCATATATTTATTTTTTATTTTGTTTATGTCTATACTTCGATTTTTAATTTTGAGTATACGTTGTATCCTGATAGAGGGATCATTGGCCTGAAACATGTTATCATTTTTTTTAAATTTCACGTTAACACACTCACATACACACCGATTAGAAAGTTTAGTTTTGATCTTAAATCTACATATTTTGCACCAAGTCTCACTTTCAAGTTTGCTGCAGTGGCGCAAAAGGGTGGCGGGGAGGGCGGTCAGGGGTGGGGCGGGCGGAGATCCAACTTTCCCTTTGAAAAGTTTTCGGCGGTCGTCTCCCTCGCCCGGGCCGTCTCGCTCGCGCGGCCGCCACTGGGCCCAGCCGGTGAGCGCAGCGGGGCCAACGGCGGGGAAGGGGTAGGAACAATGACTGGCGTACAAGCGATCCGCGAATCTGAACTTATTAACTTATTTTAACGGCACTTCTTGCGTTAACTCTTTCGAAGCTATCGCGTAATCCCTTGCTGTGGGAAACTAGACTGAGATAACATGCGAGCGAATTGCTCTTAGGACGAGTCTCGGAAAACTTAGTGCCGTACATCGTTTACAGATTGTTTTAATCCATTTGACTGACTTTTGTTATAATAGTTTTAATTGCTTTTATGTAAATTACAAAGAAAATTTTTGCTATACGGTCTAAAATTCATTACATCAATATAGATTAATATATTTTTATTATTTGTTTATCTTATTTTTAATAAATATAGTTTAGAAAAAAACAGTCATCTCACTAGGAAGAACCTGTGCTAAAACAAAATTCTTTATGACTAAAAAATTAATCAATTAATTGAGAGTATTAATATAAAATAATTATACTAAAAACAAGTAGATATTATTGAATATAAAAGTAGTGAAAGTAAAAAGAATATATGTATTGATAGTATGAACCTGTAGACCAACTATATCATCATTAAATTATTTAGTATGACTCCACCAAATAATAAAATGATCAAAATTTATCCATTTTTTGGATTATAGCTTAAGTAGCTGTGCAGCCCGGCTTTGCCCGAAATTTAAAATTTCTGAATCTGAATTTAATTTTCCCTTATATTTTACTGAAAAAATAATTGATGCTTGCAAGAGAGAAAATAGGTGAAACAAGGCAGCACAGGTCGCCATTCTTGCATTCACAGTTATTATACATCGTCTAACAGTTCCTTCACGGGATTGAAAATTATTGACAAATTAATTATATCTGTTCGCAAGTGTATAAAATAACTATTTTTTGTTTAAATTGGAATTACGAAGAAGACGCAAGCACTAATGAAAGATACTTACTGTTAGTGACACATTTATTATATAGGAACTGTTGATATCTGCATGTTACATGCAGAAATCAAAAGTGGAAGGTTCTATGGAAATTAATTCATCAAATACCACCCCTTATTACCATCGTCTTTGATTTTTTACTCACTTACGTCAATAACTGTCAATATTAAATTTTTATTTTGTAATACCTACCTCATAACGGATAGCAGATAAGTTAAAAAACTAATATTGGATCAGCGCTTCTTCTTCTTCCTCAACCTTCATCTCACCATTGCTTGATATAGGCCTCTTCCATATATAAGCCTTTTCCATATTTGGAAGGTGTTTGGCTTTAAAACACCACGCTTGCCAGGCAGGTTGGTGAGTTTTGAAATCAGCCGCCCTTATCATAGGAAACATATGCTATTTGTAGCCGTCCATTATGGGTTAGACGCTACTGCTATGTACATGCCAGACGGTCTGCGAGAGGTATTTTATTTCCCTCCTATCCTCCATATCTGGCGAGATTTCCCCTATCCACCACCTGGGGACGCATCTCCTAGCGGTTTCTGGCTTCGCTGAAGAATCAGCGCTGCTAATATAAAATATGCATTTACTAGAAAATGCCATTGTAATTTATCACAAAAAAAATCACGACACCCTTCTTACTCTGCTTTACAGAAAATATTGTCATCAAGATTTTTGTCAAAGAATTGAAAGATTAAAACTATAAAATAGTGGTACAACCGATCGCTGAAAACGGGTGTTGTAACGTACCTACCTGTACACCTAAGCTAAATACCTAACTATAAAGTTTAATAATATAAGTTTTACGAAAAGCCCAAAGCTTGAGACTTTAAGCTACCGAATTAAGCTTTATTACGACTTTTGTGACTTTTAAGCACACACTTTATGCTTTAAGCTTCTAGCTAAAAACTTAAGTCGAACTTAGAACTTCGGAAGTATATTTACATGAAAGCTAATATTTTTTTTTTTTTTGTTAAGAATTTATATTTTCAAAATTGGCCAGACGTGATCTATCTAGTGGTTAGGAAAATTCCTCCTCCGTTGTGTCCGTAGCTATCCAAAATTCTTTTGATATGTGGTGAGATTCGTATTCTTATTAACGCGACTAGACTAATATAGAACGAATTCTTACCTAACTATGGAAATAACAAACGCACGTAACTAATCCGTGCTCGTAAATAACATAACGGATTTATTTACTAAAGATGATAGATCGCCTAACCGTTATCGACTCGAAATTCACGTACAATCTTCGAACACTTATAGACGAAATGCCAGAGACATAAAACATATTTCCGAAATTACTTTGGCCCTTCTAGAAACCGTTACAGAATTCTACAGTTTCGCCTATACGAGAGACAGCCGATATCGTCCACGTCCTGAGTCGGCCTAAAAGCCAACTATATGCGGCGTAGCTGAGGAATAAACGCTAGTAGCAAAACCTCCTTACATAGCACCGCCATAACTATAATACCACCGGGGTTAAAATACTGTAATATAAAACAATACAATCGTTGCCAAGTTAACGGCATACGCTAAAGATTCCGCCCGCATTGATTATCAACATCTCATAATAGCAGCTTAGAACAGTGTCAGCACAACCACATGCGGCACCCATTTATGACAGATTTACAAGATATAATAGCATACGTTATATTCAAAACACAAGTAAGAAACCTACCGATAGCGCGTCTCACGTTGATCTGCTCAATCTGTTCATAGTACATAGTAGGGGAAGACAAACATATATATATTCACAACAACTAGGCGCAACAGAGGCTCAGGGCAAGCTTTGTCTGACATTATCGCAGCCCGAGATTCTAAGGGAATGGAAGATACAGATTTGTAAGTGAAATTTAAGAAGTGTCTAACCACTTCTGTTCAAACGTGGATTCTAGATGCCCCCCCCCCCCTGTAGGGGGGAGGGGGATGCGGCCCCAGAGCATCGCCGCATCCGGTGGTTAACTCCTGTTTAGACATAACCTCCCACACTAAGCTGCAGACCAAGATCAAGCCGAGACTCTATTGCTCCTGCTGGAATCCCCCGAAGTCCTCGCTTCCCGGCGACAAACATATCAGGAAGAAATCCCGCGTCTGATATTAAGGTTTGTATATTATCCCGCGGGGCAGTCAAATTGACTGGTGTATAATGATGAGGATCCCACGTTGCGGCTACATGAGCCGGATTATTATGATGTTTACTGCTGATTAAAGGGCTGAATGAACTAACTGGGTGACTGGAAAAGACTCTCCCTTGAGCGCGTCAGTCAGAGCCATGTTAGCATCGCCAAATATAGTTGATGTGATTGATCCCACGGTGTAGTCTTATTGACTAGAGATATTAAATGATGGTAAAACAGCATGATTATTACAGTTGATTGTGTAATTCCTGATATGTTTCTCGCTGGCCGGGAAAGGAGAACCCCGAAGGTCTCTGTATACAGCAAGTTAGAAAAGGTGGTGACTGATGAGAATGATGGTGTTAGTAATGCCATCGCGCGCCTGAATGCGGTCCCGATCATAAAAATTGATTGTTAAACTGCTAACAGATCTCGTTCATTAAAGCGGCCCCGAGCATAAGTATTGACTGTCGAACTGCTACCTGCATCTTATAATTTCTCGTTCATGAGGAACGTCCTATCTCGTCCTTGAGTACGGAGTTATTACATTCACATACATTCATAACCAGAGCCCGAGCTCGTCGAGCCAAGGGGAGTGAAAGAACGTAGGGGCTTCTTCCCTCCGGCTGTGTTTGAGGCACGACGCTCTGGTCCGATTCGAAATGCTTCACCTTTGCTTGACTGAACACATTTTAACTGTGTGGAGGCTTTGCGCAATTCTACTTAGACCCACCCAGAGTGTCCCCGCAGTCCCGTTCATCCCCTGGATCGAGAACACGCACCCCGTCATTTGATCCCAGTTACATACAACTATCTGTATCGCGAGTGTATCTCTTTCTTCAATCCCCTTCATTTGCTTCTCATAGTTGCTCGTCCATGCGGAACGCCCTGTCTCGTACGTTGATGAGGTCCCGAACGAAGGTTTCGATTGAGGTACGGCTACCTGAGTCTTTTAGCTGACATTCATGAACATTCATATCCGGAATTCGAGCTCGTCGGGCCAAGGGAGTGAAAGAACGTAGGGGCTTCTTCCCTCCGGCTGTGTTTGAGGCACGACGCTCTGGTCCGATTCGAAATGCTTCACCTTTGCTTGACTGAACACATTTTAACTGTGTGGAGGCTTTGCGCAATTCTACTTAGACCCACCCAGAGTGTCTCCGCAGTCCCGTTCATCCCCTGGACCGAGAACACGCACCCCGTCATTTGATCCCAGTTACATACAACTACCTGTATCGCGAGTGAATCTCATTCTTCAATCCCCTTCACTATTCCATTTATACAACAATCACGTGACTAACCTCGAGAGTCTAGCACCGGTAATAAGATCTCATTATGCTACGTTGGAAGTTAACATTGCATAACCGGACGGAATGCCTATTTCCCGCGATCATATTCAATTTGTAAAACGCAATAATATGTATTTATATAGGTTAGTAATACGTTTGAAATGCAGAATGCACGTATGATGACCTCGCTTCTATCCTAAAGATAATTAAGATATAATCCCGACGTTACGTCCCGACATCAGTACTAATTTGTTTCCGCGTCCGTTACCGTCGAACTCTGAACCCACGTTATGAAATGAATAGTGACCATGAGACAATGACAAATTATATAGCACGAACATTCCATTTGATACACATAAGAAAACATCAGGAATAAATAATATCAAAGGTTCTTATCTTAGTTCTGTAGTTGGTCTGCTTCTGAGATGGCATCATGATCCGAAGTAATATAACTCTCCAAAATTGAGCAATTACCAGCGCCTGTGTAGCCCTTCATTTCCCTTGTATATATATTTTAATATCAGCGCCTGTAAAACTGTATTAGATCCTAGAAACAAGAAAACTATTCCCTCTACGCCGAGCACATACAGAACATAAACCCCTTCAATCTAGTTCATCCACGGTTATGCAAAAAGGCGAAAGAATAGTAATAGTAAAAGGTCCTTAACTGACAGAAGTTGAAGTTCTCTGCAAACGCTCCATATCTTCTAGTGGCGCCTGTGTATTCCAATAACAACTTTCCAGTCATGTATTTAACATAACGTCCTCCTTGTGTGTATGTGTGCTGCAATATCTGTCATCCAGTTAGTGATTCCCAAAATAGTGTTTTCCTTGTATATATATATATATATATATTATTAAACATATTTTTCATTTATTTAAGGAACAAGTCCCGTAATATTTAATACGAAATAAATAAATGAAATAAAGAGAAACACACAAATATCAAATAATAAAACTGAAAAATTAAATGCTGGAACCTGGATTCGAACCACGGACCTCTGTGTTTCGCGCACAGCGTGTTACCAATTTCACTATCCCAGCGACTTAACAAGTCGTCAATATTTGATAGTTATATGTTTCTCTTTGAATTATTAATTCACTTATTTATATTATTCCATTTTTATTCGGGAAGTACTCGACTGTTTACGAGAATATCAAACGAAGCTTTGACGTCTTCTCGCTAGTCGATTT